>BRZM01002094.1:33802-66339 GCA_033238685.1 Lates japonicus
CGTAGCTGGTCTGGCGCCCTTGAGTGTTCAATGGCAGCGAAATGCACATTAAGACAGTTGCATTTACAAAATTAAGATAAAATAAGTTACGGTCGAACAAACATAAACGATGTAATATTGAGACCAGCTGCCGAATAAAGACCGCTCATCCAGCCAGGTTCATCAGTCGGTTACAACGCAAGACAACGGCCTGGTGGCGGCAACCGAGCGAATGCTTGAGTTCGAGCGCGGCCAGTTGTCTCGTCTTCCTCTCCGCCACACCTCCTGGGTCAATGCCAGACCACAACTTCAGCTCGCCTCCTTCACCTTGAATCTTCACTGCTATCTCGTCATCACGACCAAGAACTGTCTGCGCGCCGAACACGCCGCGTTAACGATCTTCGCGCAACAGCGTTTAATCGCACAATCATTTTAGTCATTAAAATAAACGTTTTCATTTGAAGAGCCCAATGAAGATTATGATGCCGGAAATCAATAAAGTTTTGAGCCAAAGACGGCTTAAGAACAAACACATTTAAACATCATCTATTTATCAGACAAACAACACCACACCGAGAATGTCATTATGCCCGGTAATGAACATTAGCCGCAGCTTAATCCTTTTAACAGGTACAGCAGTGTTCGGTTCGTGCCGTATATCTGCAGTGATTAGTCCCAATACTCTCCACGCAGTGTGCCGGTAATTCATGCCGATTTGATAAACGATTTTGAATATCACCGGAGCGTATCGAAGGTAACAGCCTTTCGATGAGTCAGCAGTCATTGAGCTCTTTCTGCTGAAAGTTTATCGAGGCCGCCCCAGCTTTTGGTCGCCGAGTGAAAGTGAGGAGAAGAGACCTGACGGAGTTCATATCAGTCATTCGAAGTCACTTCGATCTGGCGGTCAGCACAAAACAGAAGATTTAAAACAAACTTTGCACCGATGGTCGTCATGGCTGTTAGGAGCGATATTTGGCGATATTTTATTTTGTTCGCCAGAGCACAGCGATAACACATAAAACCGTGCCGGTGTCCCACCCACATCGTACAATAACGTTACAGGTTATAGCTGAGTGTTGCACATTCGCTGTCAATGAGCGTCTCGAGCGACACCGCAGTCACCATCACAGAACCGGAACACAGAATGGTCCAGGCCTCGTTTACGGTGATTTCCATCACATCACCATTGGCAAACCAGCTGTGCCGCCGAACAATCATCAATCGCAGCAACGTAATCAGTCACCATCCGCAGCAGATCCGCGACCTGTCGCATTCAGTTTGTCCAGCGTGACGACAACCCAGATAACCTGAATCAGGTTCGTATCAACACCGATAGCAACGACGGTTTATCGAGCTTGAGAACCAGGTCACATCGACAAATAGCACAATAACGCGATCCCGTGAAATCAAGCACCACGGATCATTAATTACGACCTGCGTCATTGCATCGCCAGTCTTCAGTCGTACGCTTCGAATGAAACAATGACAATCGCACTGTTTGCTTCTCTCGACTTCGATGGCACCGCCGTCACAGCCTGTCGTTCATTCAATCAGCAAAATCAGCCTGTAACTTCACAAAGACAATACGGTGCGCAGCATTGCGTTAAGACAGCGGTCGACGGGATCGCGATCTGTCTCAGGTCCTTGTTCAGATTAACGCCCGAACAATATTTTCTCGCGATTAATCTTCAGGTAA
This sequence comes from Lates japonicus, assembly GCA_033238685.1. Taxonomy (NCBI): domain Eukaryota; kingdom Metazoa; phylum Chordata; class Actinopteri; family Centropomidae; genus Lates; species Lates japonicus. The sequence goes on from BRZM01002094.1 coordinate 35,478, forward strand.
CCTCAAACAAAAATTGAGAACAAGAAAACACAGTTTAGTGAGACTATTCTCTCGATGATTGCGATTAAGAACATACTGGGACATCATGTCGTGATACTTCGAGCGCTCAACAAAACACATTGTCAAAACAAACAGACCCAACATTTGGCCGTTTTGGTCGCGAGGTTGTGTGAAATTGCCTTAAGCTCAGCGCCCCGAGATTATTTGCCGACGCACATTTTCCAATGCCACTGCCTGAGACTGTTTGCCTCCGGCCCTTGGTGTCAGCCCTCTCATTTTAGAGCCAGTGCATCTGAGGCACTGAGATTAACCAGCTGGGATTTCCTGACCAGCTCATCCTCCTGCGGGAAAGAGGTCACAGCAGCATCACCCAAAGTTCTTCCTCTGTGGTGCCGCGGCGTATTGAAAAACCGTGAGCCCGCCGCGCCCGGTTCAGATCACCACCACAGCCTTCATTGCCCGGCCACCATTTCGACCTCATCGCAGGGTCACGTCCTCAGTGCGCTCAGCAGCCATCATCGTCGCAGCTTAATAATCACCGTCGCCCACACCTCAGACACCTGTCCACGACTGCCGAACAAGACCTCCTGACCATTTGTCGAGCTCCAGTGTTCAGCTATCGTCATTTCACCCGGCTGAGCCTCGACACATCTAAGTCTTTTCAAATGGCGCCAAACAACAATGAAAGAGATAAGATATCAGAACGTAGGTGTTAGCAGCCACAGACACTGGCCTAAATTTTATTTACATAAAGCTGCTCTAACCAAATAACACCCAAGCTCATTCAACAGTGAATAAACAGTCGGTAATATCCAAAGTGGTAGGCGGCAGTGGTTGGTAAAAGCTCTGCGATTGATGAGAAGTGGCTGCCTGGGCACTGAGGTTATTATTTTCTGCAGAAGTAGAAGTCAAATGTCCTGAACTTCGATGTAGGATTTGTGGAAAATTGTTCTGCAAGTGGAGGAGCCGATCTGGACCGAAGACGTCATGTGCACAGCTTTAAGTGGACGACTGATGAATGATATTGATTGGGTTTTAAGTAAAGACCTCACAACAAGGTTTCAAAAATACACCACAACACAGAGGAAGGAACTTTGGGTAGTGTATGGTCTGTTCTGCTGTGACCTTTACTCTCTTTCCCGCAGGAGGATGAAACTACCCACAGACCATAATAAAGAGCAGAGATCCCAAAAAACAGATTAGTCATGGTGATTAACCTCAGATGCACTGGCTCTAAAAACATAAATATAAAGAGAAACTGACACAAAACAAAAGAGGCCAGAGAGTAAAGCCCAGTCCTCCAGTGAGGTGGCATTTAGGAAAATGTACGTCAACCCCAAACTAATCTCAGGGCGCTGAACTAAAGGCAACATTTCTGAGACCTCTGATAACAATAAATGTTGGGGTTCCTGTTTTGTTTTGTGTGTGTGTGTGTTTTAGTTGGAGGGCTCTTCTCAGAGTATCACGACCTTGAACAATCATCTCCTGTGTCCAAAGTGTTTCTGTGGAAATCGCACAATCATCGGGGGAGTGGATCTTTCCATTTCTAAAACTGTATTTTTCTGTTCTGGTTTCTTGTTTTGAGGACGTTTTCAAGATTAATCACTTGAAAAGTCTTATTTGCATTTGTTGAAATGTCCAAAACAAAGGACCTGGGAAGGACAAAATGTGTGAGTCTTGTGTCGATTGCTGTGTCTTAACTCCACACTAAATACTACTTTACCGTATTTAATGCTTGTAAGTTTACAAAATACAGTTTTTGCTGAGGTGACAGATGAAACAACCAAACTGTGACCTTGTGATGCCACCATCAAGTCAAGAGAAAGCAAAACAATTCTGCGATCTTCCACATTCAGTGTTGTGTTTTTCATTTCCAGAAGCATTTTTGACTGAAGGGATTTTGGCAGGTCACAGTAGAAAAAGCACAGGTGTAAATAATAAAATTAATGATCCATTAAGTTGCTTAGTTTCAGGATCCTTTTGTTATTAGTACTGGCTAACCATCAGTATATTTTTCTACCGTTCTCGCTCAATACTGCAGCAAATCAAAAGTTTTTTTTGCCCCTATCAATTGTTGATACAATGGGAAAAAGGCCCTGGTTCAAAAATCTGTGGGTTATCCTTTAAGTTTATCATCACATAAGATAAACTAAGTCAGCAAATCCTTGGATCTTGCCACAGTTAATTGACTGAGAACACATTTGCTAATTTATTTCTGTTAATTGACTAATTATTCAACTAACTTTTAGCTAGTTTTGCCAATAAAAAATTTGAAAATATTGAAAATACCGACGATAAATCCCCATAAAACCAAAACCATAAGATATTCTGTATATTCAGTTCATTAACTTGTAGTAAATTAATCTTCTGTTGGTCGCTTCAGTTCTAATATTTAACTGTGAATGTGCAACACACTCAAAAACAACCTGCTTAGCATTAGTATGCAGTATGGAATTAGGACACAGCTTTGGTTTATAGTATGTTATATCGCTGTGTAAAATACAAGCAGACAAAATGGAAAACATCCCATAAATATCCTATACTCCTGCTTTGAATACATGACTGACAAGAAGAACCAGACATCAGACAGGGACGACGTCTTCTGTTTTTTGTTGCTGCAGTACCTTAAGGTCAAAGTGAGCAATTTGTTTGGAGTGCAGGTAAAAGACTCCATCCAAGATCTGCTTCAGGAACTGAGTGGCCTCCTCCTCGCTCAGCGACTCCTTCTCTGCCAGGAAGTCAAAGAGTTCACCGCCGGCCACACTGGACGAAAGAGAGAGAGAGAAAGAGAAAGAGAGAGAATTAAAATGCGAGATCTCACAGATCAGAGCCAGCTACAAATCCCTGCTTAACAGAGCTGAGCTGATGTAATCTAATCACTCTGGTGCATTAGAGCCTGACCAATTTACACGTCCCGAGTACATTTTAACCAGCACTGTTCTCAGTAAAATGCTTAACGTCGTGTTTAAATAATGAAAAACCTCCTTAAAAACACAATAACGGCTGAGATCGGGGAAAAATAAATATGCCCCAGTGTTTGAAAGATGCAAGAGGAGTCCAGAGAAAGATGAAATCGACACAGTAAACAGCTTAAGAGGAAGTAAATGTGATTATTTGCTGACTCATGAGGAACATTTACATATTCATCAATTGATATTCAAAATCGTTTATCAAAATCAACATGATTACAGCACAAAAACAGAGAAATATTGGGACTAAATACCACTCTGAATACTGGCACAGACCAGTTTTGGGCTTGCTGAGGTTAATATTTACCTATTAAAAGAGATTAAAGCTGCAGCTAATGATTATTTGTATTACCAGATAATGTGGCATTTAGTTTCTCAATTAGCAGATTGTTTGTTTTGTCTATTAAATGCAAGATGATGTCTTTAAATGTCCTGTTTTGTTCGGCAAAACAGTGCAAAACCAAAACATATTGGGTTTACCACCATGTATGGCAAAGAAAAGCATGAAATCTTCACATTTAAGATGCTGGAAATAAGAAAACGTTTGGCATTTTTGCTTGAAAAACAACTAAAATGAAGTTATACTGATTAATAAACTACTTGTTGCAGCTTGAAAACAGATCCAACATATCATTAGAGAAAAGAAATACTGAGGTTCTTATGTCAGAAGTATTTTGTTATATCAGAATTTAATTCTATTATTTCCTATAAAATTCCCTATTTCTGCACTGCTAATCATTACCAGGACATGACCCTACATTTTATCTTATCATGAACTTATAAAGGTCTGTTCAGATCCATTTCATATCAGAGCTGAAGATCATTTAATAACACACAGCGTGATTCAGCACTTACTGAATAATTCTTGAAGCTCATGGTGATAGGGAGTAGCAGTGAGAGATGTGAGGATTAAGAGGTGGAAAAAAGAAAAGAGGGGAGGGGGCGAGAGCAGAGGATTTATCGTGGTCACAGCGCGATAACGTGAGGGAAAGCCTGCAGCGAGGGGAAGTGTGGCGGAGAAAGCAGAAGAGAGGGGAGGAGCAGAGATAACTGTAATTACAGCCACGCTCATCCAGACTCAAAGCATTCACTCAGTTGCATACAAACGTGTTTGTCTTGCGATTTATGTGCCGACTTACAGTGACCACTAAGGCACAGTTAAGTGAAAAAGTGCTTTTATTTCAGCAGCTAATTCTCAATATTATCATTTTATGTTTATTCGACCATTACAGCTATTTTACATCTTGTAATTTTTATATAAAATGCAACTTTAATGTCTTAATAATGCACATTTTTATGTTGCTGTACCAATTAATGCCCTACTAGATTCTTCTGCAGGAACAGAAACCTACAAACACACACTATACTCCACCCCTCAGGGAGGAAACACCAGACCAGCTGCACAGCTGGGACCTCCACCCCTACCTCCTACACCTGCTCTATATCAGGGATTTTTTATTTCATCATCCGCTTCAGTGGTTAACAGCACATTCACAAACAGGAAAGAAGGTTTCTGTCCCAAAAATGTCACCTTTCTTCTTACAGTTCAGTCTCAGTGTTTTAGGTCAAAGGGGAGGGTCGCTGTTATGGCGAGGATGTGGAGGACAAGAGGGGTAAAACACAAAGCCAAATATTTTTACTGTCCAAATGTAACTAGTTGTTTTACCTGCCCACGGCTGGAAAATCTAAAACACAGCTTTATGTAACACTAATTGTAAATGTGGAACCAGGAACAGTGCTCTGGTTTTGTAATTTATACCATAAAGTGCAACTGATTTTACTTATTTAAGACTGGAATTTAACTGTTATCCACTGTTATCCATTTAACTGTTATCCACCATTATTAAATAAAATAAAACAACTTTGTAAGTTGTGATATCAGACCCTGTCACAACTCTTCTGTGCAGACTGTCAGCAGCCACAGAGCATTTATGGCACAAGCTCGGCATCAACACTGAGTCATCGACTGCCTGCTGATTTAACAGGATCACTCCCTGAAAAAAAGACATGATCTCCTTAATTCATAAACCGTGATTTTAGGTCATGAGTTCATATTTTGACTAGTGCAGTGCCCATTTAAAACATCCCTGTCGGTAGAGGGTGACAGCTTGGCCTGAGTTGGCCTGACTTGGTCAAGTTTCGACGTGCAAAATGACCCATTACAGAGAAGATCTATGTGTAGGCTCTGGGTTTAGAAATCTGTGCAAATGGTTTATAAGCTGTGCACTCGGATTTGTAAACTTTGTCCAGGTGCTGCACTGCCCACGTAGTGTAGTTTCGCCTCTTCATGTAAAATAACATGTAGAAAAGGGAAGATTTGTCAAGAACCACTCATCCAAAAAACTTCACAGGTGACGCTGCAGTCCCTTACATCTTCAGCAATACACCCACCAAATTTAGAGTCAATCGGATGAGTGGTTGTCAAGAAAGTCGAAAGACAGACAGACAGACCGAGATTCCTCCTTTATATTTCAATTAATGGATCTAGGAAAATTAGTAGCTTCATTACATGTCAGTGGACAGTGTGTTCAATTTGAGCTCATTCAGACAAACTGTCTTGCTTCATTTCAACACCCTCAGTGCATTTGGGGTGCCAAAAACAGACAGGGTTGCCCAGCAAATGTCAGTAGGCTCTACTCGACCAGAAATCTCACAGTTCTGCTTTGTATAAAATGTGTGCACCCTCATCAGTTACTCATCAGAAATAATACGTTGTGACAACCTTAAGTAACTGTACAATCAAACAAGTCAATCCAGGAAGTATAAATTGAATCCACTGTGGTGTCCTGACATCAATGTCCGCCACACTACTGGTGCATATTTCATCTCTAGTAGTACACTGCAGCAACATGCCCACGCAAACTCAGCCTGATTGACACAATGAAACTTCATCATATGACTTCCTTTGGGATGAATCTTATCAAATGATTGCTGCGGCTCAGAGGAATTTTTCCAGGATTCTGCAGAATTAAATTTCAGACTTTTTAAGAGCTTTTAAAATCAGGTCGCACAGGCAAAACAAGACACAAAACAACCACACAAAGATGGTAAACAAGACACAAAACAACCAATAAAGAGACCTTAAAATGACCATGAAGAGACAGAACTATAAAGAGAGGCAAAGCAATTCCACGAAGATTTGTTTACTGACCACAAAAATGTGTGAGATGACCACAAAGAGATAAACACCACAAGGAGACACAAAATGACCACAGAAAGACAGAGACCAAATTATAAAGATGAAACAACCATAAAGATTGTTTAATGACTACAAGATATGTAAAATGACCACAAAGAGACAAAACAACCAAAACAACATGTCCTTTGTGTTTCTTTCAGACCCATTGTCTCATAATTCAATTCATGCCACACCCAGATAAGTGGCAGAAAACTGAAGGATGTGTGGAATCATCACTTTCTGAAGAGTCATATAGACAAAATTGGGAATCTACAGGCTAGATCATCATTCGGAGCAGGAGCCGTGGATAATAGATTTCATATAACAGCTAAAGCTAAAACATCAGCTGTCACACACCAAATCAGGAGTGCGATAAAAGGGGAGTCCGTGGGTGTTAATTGCTAATAAAACCTGTATTTAAATTCTAGCATGACACAATTGTAAACAATGCAGTGTGGAAGTGAGCAATATCATTAAGAGCGCAGCCTGAATGTGTGAGATATAGTATGTGCTGTGGAGGGTGTTAGATGGAGCAAACAACCATATAGGATGGATGCCAGTTGGAAGACAAGGAGGGATAATGGACCAGTCTTATAGAGGCTTTAGGGTCCAAGCTGAAGAGGACTGCTAACCGAGATCACATCACTGACCATCACAGTCACAAGCTGCCTCTACAACCTTTGTATCAGAGGTCAAATTTAACACAAATAATGTTGACAAAACTAATTTGGAAAATGTCTTGTTCTAACAGTTATCATTTAACCCCGCAGTTAATGCTGAGGCATGGAGGGGCATAATTCATGTTTCTGAACCATAATTTAAATTAGACATCAGCTGGCAACCTTACAGTCCACTCCATCTCTGGGTTTATTATACCAATAAAGACAAATTGATTTGATTAACCTTTGTGATTATTGATGGGCTGAAGCAGGCTGAAACCATCTGCTCTAAAGCAACTGGACTGTGTGGAACTGACCCATTTATACTATAAGACTGCTATAAGTTATTTTTTGTTTTCTGTGTTATTCTTAGTAAACGTATCTACTGGAAATTCACGATATACAGTGATGGTATATTATAGTTTGTCTATTGCTATATTTGACCTACACCACTGTAACAGGGTACAGTCTGTAAGACTAGCTTAATAGCATGATAGCATATTATTGTTATTAGCTTGCCAGCTAACATAATGTTAAAGCAAATGTCGCTTGTGACATTTACTTTTTTAATTTAATTTGTTGTGTTGAGGCTGTAAGCAGCTGGGAGAAGGCTGTTTGTTGACATTAGCAGGTTCCATTTTATAAGCCAACGCTACAGCAGACAAAAAGCTAACGCCACATCCTTCAGATTTTCACGGAAAATTTGTTCCAAGTCCTTTATATAGGAATCAGTCCAATGGACTGTTAAAGGCAACAGTGCAATCAGATTTGTAAACTGTGTCCGTGTGCTGCACTGCCTTCGTAGTGAAGTTCTGCCTTTTCTTCATGCCAAGTAACATGGTAAAACTAATTCGGAAGATTTCTCGAGAACAGCTAATCCAAAACTTCACAGTTGACACTGCACTTCCTGGGTTCTCAGCACACCTGCAAGGTTTGGAGCGATCTGATGAGCAGTTGTCAAGAAAATTGAAATACAGACAGACAGACAGAGATTCCTCCATTATTCTTAGATTAATGGAAGTCGATGGGAATCAGTCCACAGGCTGGTTTAATTTTTGGGTTACGTTATGTTCAATTTTTTCTTATTCAATCATTGACCATGTTGATAGCCTAGGGTGCAAGTGTGTGCTAATTGAAACCAAATATGCTGTATGGTTGGACTGATATATTTCATTGTTACATTAATTGTATGATTTTTTGTATCCAGCAGAAACTGGGTCCACTTGTGAACTCAGTTTTCACTGGGAGTTGAAATTATTTTAGACTGGGTAGCTGTAAATATAACTGTGCAGCTCTTAACAGCATCCATTTTCATCCACACAAATGTATTTAAATAACTGATTGCAGATAATATATGGAAATGGGACCCTTTTAAATGTGTTTTTAGTGGTGAACTGAATTTGACGCACATAAAGTTTACTTGTGTTATCAGGAAGGAAAGGTCATGTTGATGTCTCATGAACGAGAGCACTTATTTTGTGTTTTTGGGGAATGAGGAACATGAACAGTTTTAGAAATGTTGAGGGAAGCAAACAACAGCAAAGTTCATAACCACCAGACAGGTGATTACTGCAGGATGTTGCAGCACTTTGCAGGATTATTTAGTTTTTTTGGAAACATCATTAAATAGTAAGATCATTTTATATCGGGTCTTTGTAAAGTTTATTTAATCAAGCCTTAAAGAATTCATATTATTTCTAGCCGCAGTGACCTGCTCTCATCAGTTCACTATATTGAGCTGAAATGAGCCATGGACCTATTGTTCACACACGCCGCTGCACTGTAGTCCTGAACTGGTTTTATTTCTCCCCGCAGCTCCATCATATGCAATCACTTGTCAGGAAATGTCGCCGGGCGACTGCAGCCTCAACACTTTTGTTGACCTAGTAATTGAGGTGTGCTGTGTTACTCCTTTTTACGCTTGTTTGTTCTGGAGTAAGTGTGCTGACACTTGTAATGTAAACATAAGCGAATTAATGCTTGGAGTTCATTATGCCTGGGTGAATTGGTATGATAGTACTTTGTGAGAGAAGTATCTTGTGCTTCTATACTCCTGAATACTTTGTTGCTTGACGACCACCTGACTAATCACCATCTGACAATTATTTCAGTCTCAAACTAGTCGAAAAACGGCAAGTTTTTCTATTTGCTTTATTATGCCATAATTACAAATGGGAAGGTTGTTTATGGACAGGAATGGTCTTTCCTGAGTTGCATGATGGAACCAGCATTTTACCGCTGCCTAATGTCTCACTGCATGGACATAACAGAAAACGCTCAAGTGCTTGGATCCATCAGTAAAGATGCAGAAGCCTGCAGGAGCGAAGTGCATTTAAATTTAATGATTATTTTTAACCAAATTTAAATTATTTTATTCAGAAAGTATGCAGGTGAGAAGTATACATGCCTCCCATGCAGAGCTAGATTATGGTTAGAGTAACTCAGGTTAATCTGTATTTTGCCAACAGGTACATGAAAGCATACAAAGAAAGTGTAAAGAAAAAGACAGTACTAGTTACATCATATGAATTTTCATGCAGCAGAGTTTAATTCCTATTTTGACAAAAGAAATTAAAAGGTGTTTAAATGAAATAGAAATGTTTGTGGCAATTAATACCTAACAATTTATATTTATTTGATGACTTTAATGCTTAATTTAAGACATTTTAAGGACCTGTAGACACATTCATGGATTTTTTTTTTTCCTCTTCCCTTGAAGTTTTAACCTCATACCTTCACTGAATATACAACAAAAAGTGCACTTAATTCGAGTAAAATAGAAATCTGCCCAGATGTTGTGAGTACAGAGGAAGAGACAAAGAAGAAAACACTACAGCTCCAGGACTGTATAACTGCCTTTGTTTTCAAAGACTTCGGCATGTGATGGCTGTTCGGGTGCTGGATCTCTTTCAGATGCTGACCTCGCCGATGTCGCCCTCGGCCACCCCCTGCCGACCTGATTTGCTGCTACCGCTTGATGACCCATATGACGCACGCTCATGGGGTTCCCGTGCCGACATCTTCGACCACAGCAAACTGACCGCTGGTGAGGGGAAAGGAGGAAGAGGTTGGTCGCTGCATCCACTGGAAGCTTGAAGCATTGACATTTAACTCATGCAAAAGTGGCAAGCAGGCAGATTTTGCTACATTTGGACAGAGCTAGCTAGCTGTTTCAAGCTTCCAGTCTTTTGTGAGTTAAGCTGTTAAACTAACTGCCCGCTATTCAGAGAGACATATAAATATTTACCACAGAGATATGAGAAAGATATCAATCTTTCCCATCTAACTCTCGGCAAGTAAACAAAGTATATTCACCAGCCCTCATCATTCTAACTATACCAAAGAATTATTCATTCATTTCTAAATAATGCAACACACAGACAATACAAAACTGATAAAATGAACAATAGACACAACAACTAATCAATCATCTGCCAGACACCTACTAAGTGTTCAGTTCCCACAGGATTCGCTTGCACAGATTAAAAACACACACACAGACTTTTGGCTGATTCTCTATCAGTTTGAATGGTAAACACAGACATCTGAGAGCCAAGTGAGTGAAGGGATTATAAGGAATTAAAAGCCACACTCTGAAACAGCGACTAATAACTGGCTGATGAATCGCTGCCGACGCTTGCCTGAAACAGAGAAAGGAAGTAAATCTAACGCTGAATAAAGACACCAGTGCATGCTCAGATCCGGAATCAAGGCGGCATCAGGTCATCCGGTGCGGGTATTTCAGAGTTTTACTCCAAAATTAAAAACCCAGTTCTTCTGTTACATAAATATAAAAATGATAATCCACCTGGGTTTTATCTCATATCTCTATATTTCTTTTGATCCCCTAATTAAAGTCTAATTTACAAAAAGGAGAAGTGGAGACCTCTAGTCACCCTCTCTGCAGTGGAGTATTAAAGGCCCCTGCAGCAGAGTACAAAACACCTGCCTTCACCTTCAGCAACCCTCATAATCAGTTTGACAACAGTGTGTAAATTATAGCCGTCCAAAGAAGCAGCTCACTGTCGCTTAACACGCTGATAAGAATCATGCCCAAAGACAACATCAACAGCTGACAAACATCCTAGCCAAAAATCCCAAACCCCACACACACTCAACTATAGACTTGTTGTAGGAGGCGGCAGAGGCCTTTCCTGCTTTGATAAATGTATTATTATCACTACAACTAACAATCTTTTTGTGTTACATAAAAGATACTCTCTGGTGAGTAAAAACCCCAACAAGTGATACGCTTTCTATTATTTTCATAAATATTTATCTCTCAGCTAAGAAACAAGAGACAGGAATTACAGTTTGTCCCTGCTGCACAGTTTAAAATTACAATACCTGTTGAAAAGCTTGCATTTTTAGTAAAGATGGACTGGACGGCTGTAGTTGCCCCTCAGTAACGTGTTTATATGATTTTATTGGCTGCAGAAGTACCTGCATCTGTGCATCATCACCCACAAATGTATTTTTAAAAGCTGGGCAAATGGTTTTTAAAAGCGCAAGTTTAACATCAAAAATTCCTCTATCAACCCCTGAAAATGATCACCAAGGTTTGTGCTTCTTCCACATTCAAAACTAGCATCATTGCTTGAGCTAAAACAACAGGTCAATATAAATCTCTGATAACTGCTATCAATATTTTCAATCAAACACCAGAAAAAATCACTAGTTCTAGCTCTTCATGTATGTATTTCTGATTTTATTGTGATAAAACTAAATATTTTGTTTTTTAGAACAAAATAAGCACTATGAAGATGTTAACTCTGACCTGGGACATTTAAAGGACTTTCTCACTTTCAACCCCCCACTGCCCAGATGTTGATTCCAAACAGCTCCCGCTTTACTCTTTTACAGGCTGCAGCAGATGGAGAGTTCAGTGGAATTTAAAAACAAAATGCGTGCGCTCCACAGTCTGACTGCTGACGTGCACATATAAGCAATTTTCCTGTTTAAGCAAAACCAAATGTGGTGAGCCTGTGTGACATTTTTTACGTGACAAATCATGTCTATGTGTCACAACACGGGAGCTGTTATGAAAGTTCCACCATCGTGCTGCTGGGCGCAGTGTTGTTGTTGAATGGCCGCTATCTGACTGGATGACGCTGACTCCCACTGTCACTTGACCAAAAAAAAAAAAACGCTGCCAGCAAAAACCACTTGGGAAGCAGGGCGACACTTGGCTGAGGGGGCTGCTGACGCCTGCCAATTGTGTACCTCCTCGCCAGCCCTGGCAATCACGAAGCACTAGTGTACCAACACCCACGGAGAGGAACAAGGGAGTAGGGGTGAGAGAAAGAAGAGTGAGAGAAATGAGTGCCACATTCTGTCTATTTTTAAATTATTTTTTAAAAAGATTTCCATGACCAGATTTTCACAGATTAACAGCAGAGGGGAAGCTGTCTATAAAAATGCTTCCGTCTTCGTGGAGAAGGAAAAAAGAGCCATAATAAAAGAGAGCGCCCTGCGTTGTCATCTGACTCCCACAGCCTGCCAAGAGTAGAGTGCACAGTTGTCAGGAAGCAGTTTAGCAATTTAGCTATACTGTACGTCTCCCACTCTAACTCTCTCTACAATGTGTCTCCCAATATTTGATGAGTAAATGTAGGATCCAGACTAGAATACTGCCAGCTGTAGAGGAGCTTTAAAGGCGATACAGCAACACAGCAAACACTCTCAAAGAACAACAAAATGTCACCCCTGTTCTGAACTCCAATGGCGTCTGAGGTCGTGGTGGAAAATAAAAGCTGTTTCATATGACTTATAGGCCCAATTTCAGTTGAGGCACCTGAAAATTAATGTGAGCATCCCTGCAAAACATCTGGTGTTGACTGGAGTGGCTGTTGTTCGGATTTAAAACTGATCAATGCAATGGTACGTGAGCCTGATTCTAGTTATGCTTCCTGCATGGTCAAGATGTGTTGCAATTGGTCAGTGGTGCGCACGCATGTAAGAGTTCACCAAAGTTGATCTACCCAAGAGCACTGTGTAAATTTTCCCTCACCTGCATGAGTCAACCTACTGAATTAAAATGATTTTGATGTAAAACCTCATATTGTGCTAAGACCCAAAGTTGATTCTGATGCTTGAGTCTCTCTATGACTGCTTATTTCCTCCTGTCACAGACACACCATAAAATACTGAGGTTATCAATGATTTAAAGTCATTTTGAGACTGTTCACTATTCATGGATATAAATTGATATAAATGAACAACATATTTGATTACAGGTGGATTTGGAGGCCGCAGAAAATGCTTAAAGTTGAGATTTCACCCTCTACATCTCAATGTGTTTTCATCCACTTTGAAAACACCAGATTAGCATGAGCTGCTGGCCAAAAGTTTAAAAGAATTAACTTCCAAATTTATTTGTGTGAACGTGGCCTTTTCTATCACCAATGAACTCTACAAACTGAAAAATTAATGACAGCCAACAAACAAATAAAATACCTGACTTTTCAAACATTTATCTGGTGAAACTAGATTTTAAAAGTGAGTAATCTGTAAACGTGTTGGCTGACAAGCTGAGCTAAAGGGAATGATGTCTCTTTAAGGAAGTGACTTGTCCTGCGACTGAGCCCGAGACACAAAGCAGACCATGTGAAGAGGATGAGAGAGCTGAGGAACGAGGGGCTTTCTCATGCTAATCACACCTCCACCCCCTCCCCTATTCCACACTCCATCAGTCAGGCCTCCTTCATGTAGATAGCAGGGGGCAGACATCAGGATTTGATTGGTTTCTTCCAGAGAAACTGACAGAGGAAGGTAAACACAGTGTGCATGTAAATATTATCAACACAGGACAACACAATCGGAAACAAATGACACAATATGCCGACGACTGACGACTTTACCTACAAATGTGCAGCTGTAAAGGCAATGTCCGAAATCACTCACTACTCACTATATAGTGAGCTCATCATTTTGTAGTGTTGTTTGACTGTATAGTGACTCAAAGTATCCCACAATGCATTGTGAAAATTAGTGTACAACCAAATGAGAGAGTCAGAGCAGTATCGCACAAACAAGGCAATTCAAAGTGCTTTTGAAAAGCATTGAGACTGTGTAAAAGGAACACATAAATGGACATTCAAGCTCTACTGAATATAGTTATTAAGGAGTTAGAAGGGAGATTAGGATTAAAGTTACAATGCAGAGCCATAAATTTATCATAAGCCTCAAATTTAATAGAAGGCAGCAGCAAACTGAGAATATCTATAATGAATCGTCCATTAGCCAACGTAATTAACGGTGCAGAGAAAACAACCTGAGTAGTGTCCTCTACATTTAATTTCCTAGACAGTGAGTAGGGTGTGAGTAATTTCAGACACAGCCAATGTTTAGACAGCTAGGGTGACACAAATACTCATGACTAATAATTAAATTTATGTTTAGCTGACAAATTCAGAAAGTTTTGTCTCTTTATTTCCCCCTTTTTGGACTTTTGAACTGGACAAGTAAGAAAGACACCTCACAGCCTCTGATGAAACTTAAACACCAGCGGCAAAAAAAACAAAAAAAACAACGAGTGTCAATACAACAAAAGGCCAGCAGCCGTGAGTACATCCTTCAACTTATTCTTGTGCTGTCAAAACTTTCCACTGCACAGGAAAAGTGGAATCTGTGAAGAAGCCGTGGGATTTGGTGTGAAAAAATACTGTGGAGAACGAGAAAGGAAAACACAACTGATTTCCCGTACTTGATGGAACACCATCTGTGCAGTTTTTGGAGACATCCTGTGCCACTCTTAACTCGTCAAGTCTTTGTAGCGCTCTTGAATCTTTACAGTGGTTTTATGTATTTGTCCACAAAACATACATGCCCCACGGTGAGTCTGGACTGAGGGAAAAGAATCTTGATTTTCATTTTGTGTGAGAAATGAGCCCAACGCACAAATATTCTGCATACTGACAAGTCCTCTTCACAAAAAAAAGAACAATTTCAGACACTTGAAAATATTCGGTGTGATACTGTCTAAGTGCTCTCAGTTAAATAGACAAGAATCAAGCCAATTCACACCAGCCCCCGCTAAAAAGTACATTGTTCGACTGTGCAACCACTGCATATCTCAATCTAAATGAAGGTTTTGTGACTCACAAAAGGTAATTTAATAGATGTTTGACATAAACCTTATTCCGCTCCACATATGCCTGATGTTTCTTTAAATCTCCCTGAACCTCAAACTGCTGCAGGAATGTGAAATTTAAACAGCAATCTCATATTACTGCTCCTAAAGGGAAGGAAGAAAACAAACTACGTAAAGGCTGTTGGTATGCTACACGTGGAAAGTTAAAGGATTTTATTATTACATGGACTATTATGTTAAAGCACCTGTTGCGTGTCAGGTTGAGCAAACTGTGAAGCAGAGCAGTGACTCTGGAGGATTGCTTCATAATGGTAGGAAGCTGAGTAACAAGCCACATCTCCTCCTGGGTTGGGTAACACATAATGCAGATCCAGTCTCAGCAAAGCTACAAGTTTAGCTACAGTAATTACTGTATGTTATAGTCTTTACAATTAGGGCAGGGTGGGGAGGCTTTGAAGTCATATATCTAGGTGAGGAAATCTGATTCATGCTGTTGTTTACTGTCGGGGAGCGAGGCTTTCCCTCGACAATGGGATTTTTTTACTGGCTTTTGGATTACTGCAGAAAACAAACACTGACCAACACAAGTTCATGATACTTAAGTGTTTTAATCTTAATCTTCATAAATGAACACCACTGATGTTTGAAGCCTAAATACATTCTCCAGAAGTAAAAAGCTAATGTTAGGCTATAAACCAACTACACCACGGTCACATGACGTCAACGTCTCCACCACTAAGCTTCCAACGTTAAAGCTTTTCCTCCAAGCAAGTTAGTGATAGTTTGAAAGAGCGTGAGTAGAAACACAACAAGGCTGTAAAGGTGGACTGGTGAGTAGATCCCGACAACCTCTGTAGTCTCATTTAGACACTCGTTAGCAGCTGCCTTTTTTAAGACACATAAAAGCTTAAGAAAAATCACAAGTGGAGGATTTACTGATGTATTTTATGTCGTAGAATAAAACACGAAAATGTCTTGTGTTTGTGTTAAAACCACAGACCTTATTTCAGGCATTTAATCAAAAACCCACTGACTTTGGGACGAGGGAACCAGGAGCGCTAAAATGCTAACTTACTTCCTGGTTTTTGGACTCATTCCTGCACCACTATATACACAGATATAACCCATCTTCTTACCTTTACTGAGCTACACAGACAATAAAGATTCAAATAAAGGTGTGACGTGGTAATTAAAGCAAAATATCTAAAACATCTAAACATATAATGATGCATCTGCAAATTAAGGCGCCAATGTGTGCAGGAAATTAGTCCATTCATGTGGTTGTAGTGAGAAAGTGGTGAGAAATAATTACTGCTCCAGATCATGAAAACAAAACTAAAAACATGGAAAAGTTTCCACATTCACCATCGTCATATCTGTGGAAACAGGAAACGATAACACAGCTAAAAAGGTGCATGATGGAAAAAAAACTACCACAAACTTGTGGGACTCAAACTCCACACACTTTTTGTTATTTCCAAAGAGAAGGGGAAAGTGAGCCCACCCTTCGTTAACAACACCAGCTGCACACACATACTAACAAGGGAAAAATGGCAGCAGTTCAACTGAGCTCTCCTCCCCTCGGTGAGGTAGTGGAGGGAAATGAAAACCCTGCACCAGGATTGAAAATCAAACACCCTCTCCCCTAGTAGAGTTTCTCTCTAGGAGACCTGAAACGTAGCTGCTAAAAAATCTAGCTAGGAGCTGGAGTTAAGGTGGTGGATCCCCCCCTCCCTCGCTGACAGACGGACACCTTATGTTTACCTACAAGCAGAAGCTAGCAGGGAAACCCCTCTCATCCTCCAGGGACGTGCAGGGAGAGCACTGACTTGCACGAATGCTGCTGAATAAGCGCGGAGATGGTAGCAGAAATAATGAGAAAAAAACATTCCTGGGAATCAGTGACAAACAGAGGCAAGGAGGCCGTTTTTCAAGAGCAGCTCCCCCTCCACCCTCACCCACCCACCTCAACCCTGAACAGTGCAAAACCCCAGATAGTCTGCAGGATCAAATTGCTCAGCTCCCTTTGTTGTGCTTAAAAGCACAGACAAGGCTTCCCACTTTTGGCCTACTTGTTTCTGAACAGCAACTGGAGGGGAGGGGATGATAGGGGAGAGGGTGGTTGGGAAAGGAGAGGAGAGGTTTGTTTGTGTCTATCAGAGCTGCCTGGGTGTGTGACAAAGCCTTGCATTACTTAACACTGGCTGGCTGGAGAGTGTTTATCTGTGGAAAGATACTGCGGCGGTTAACAGATTTATTGCTGCGTGCTTGTCTTTACCCTTGATAGAGCAGGTCTGCATGACTCTGAGATGTCAGGTTTACCACACACAGTCCTGCCTGTTGAATGTACACACAGTCACATATACAAAGCACAAAGCAACTGACGCTACTTCAGCTGCTTCTGAAAACAAACCTGCTCTCAGTCAATTTACATGCAAACAGCCAAACAGGAGCCAGGCTAAGAGGAATCACTGTAGCACAGCAAATCTGATTTTATGTCTGCTCAATGCTCTGGAAGTACACAGGCCTTGATTACACAGAACTAATGCTTTAGAGGGTTTTTCACGCTGCAGATATTGAATCAAGTAACTTATTATGAGTCTAAATAATCTTTAGTTGCAGCACTAATGTAATGTGAGCAACACAGTTCAGTAAAATGATAGTAAGATCCTTTTTGTTTAGCCACAATCAGACGTTTTATTGCTCTGTTTCAAAGCCACCAGACTCCATTGACAAAAACAGTAATTTAAGTCACAGTACACAGGAGTCGCTAATCTACGTCTGCCTTGATCAGTTTGTGTTACTGTGTGGTGCTTTTATTTAAATAAAGGATCTGAATACTTCTTCCAGCACTAAAAGTCACACAATAACACAGACAAACTAACATGTCAAGGCAGACATAGATTAGCGACTCATGTGCTCTGCGGGGTAAAATTACTGTTTTTGTCAATGGAGTCTGGTAGAGATAAAACGGCTGTTTCTGGTTAAACAAAAAGGATCTCACTCTTAAACAAAGGGTCCATCTCTGTAGGAGTCAGACACAAATGTGAACACGTATTTGGCATGCACGACAATGAACGAACAATACAGCTTTAAAATTCCAAAAGTTGTGATGTTACAGAGTCTTGTGTCCACTCAGCGAGAAGACCGGACTCTACTGAGCTGTCAAATCGGTACAGCCTCGCCCGGATGACGGGCTGATGTTAGTTAATTAGAGGCTGCTGCTGCTGCCCGTCAAGATCAGACAGCTCTGGAATGAACAATGTTCGGTGGTAATGAGCAACACAAAGGCCTTGTAAACAAAGATAAGTCAAGTGAGAGCGGGCAGGGCTGGGAAAACACTGGACGGTAATGTGAAAGAGCAGTGGAATAAATCAGTCTGGATAGAACAAGGAGCTGTGGATGTTTTCTACATTACTACCTCTTTATCACCTGTGTTATTTTGTAAGGGTTTTTATAGTCTAAACTGCCACGGGTAAAAACAGCCACACCCAGAAGCAGAAGCAGCTGTAGCTGTTTGACAATATGTCATAACTGATATATGATTTCAAGATAAAATAACAAGATGGAGAACAGGAAAAGAGCCTGTTAAACAAGATGATGTACAAGAAAAAAGAAGGTGCACAGACAAAATGGAGGTGAAAAGATTCATGTGCTGACTGAGGGTTAAATTAGTCGTCACAGGTTGCACTATGAAGCCTGTAAAATAAGTTTCACAATGTCTTCTGTGGCTATGTCGCATTACTTAAAGCTATAATCACTATTTTTTAAACCAACAATGTATGAAATGACAGTGTAACCTGCTTTATGAAGCTTCACAGTCAGTTTCTGCTCATTTTTTTAGCTGTACAGCCCACAACTTCACTGCTCTTTGGCAGCAGTAGGCAGCGAAAAGGTGGTGAAGATAGTGGGGCATTTAGGAACTTAAAACCCAGATATTTCCTTCAGGAGTGAATATTATGGTCCATTTCAGTCCGAATTTCTGAGTTCCTCGTCGGACGTTTCTACTGTAACGCTCCCTGAAGTCGGATTTCCAACTCGGAAAGTCAGAGCAACCCCACCAACCCCGACATAAGAATTTAAGACGGCTGCTACTCGCATCAATAGCAGTGAACACTCTGCTAATTTTACTATTTATAGCAATTTCTTTCACATTAAGTCAGTTTTGTGTTTTGGCGACAGAATGACAAATTAAACATAATCAAAACATTTTTTTCACAATGAAACATGCTGAGGTGTTCTTCAGGTGGAGTGCATTTTTGTTTTGAAACTTCACCATACCAACTCAAAAGAAGATGATACAGTATATCAGTGCAGTGTTCACAGCTTGCAGGTTTTAATAATCCTGGGGACAATAAGGTTGTTGTTAGAGTTGTTGATTTTGAAGGACAAAATGCAGGAAAGCTTTGATCCTTTGTTCTGGTCAAGAGGAGGACTAAAAGTCAGGACATCCTCACCAACTTTACTGATGAGCTATACTTTAGTCATTTATGAGCTGATTAAATGGTTGTAAATAATGTTAAGAGCCTCTTATATTCTCTATATTTCTCTATCTCGAACCTGACAATCACCCTCTATTTTTTACAGTGTCTTATCAATTCACACTGATTAAAACACCTTCAAGCAAACAGGAGGAAGAAATCGACTGACACAACAGGTCTGGACATGATGATATATTAACTCAGCGGGCCAGAAATGCACAATATTGATCCAGTTAAATGAAAATATACAGTCCAGTGATGTGAAGTTTCTTGCTGAAGGGAACCAGGCCCTTTTCATTTCATCTTATGATGAAATTCAACAGTCGATGTAGTTTTAATTAACACTGTGTGCATTCTTTGTTTAAAGGTGACGCAACATTTTTTCTTTTTTTTTTTCAGAAGTAGACACAGGTTGTGTTTTATGTGCAGCTTCCTATGTGAGAATGAGGTGATAACAAGCTCAGTCTGAGGCTCAGGGTGTCTGGCACAGCTTGGGCTGACAGCAGCTGAAGATGACACACACATGTACAGTTACTTTTCTCTCTCTCTCTCTCACACACACACACACACATCACTACCTGCCCAGAAAATCTGTATTTTCCCTGCTGGAGAGTTGATTTTAACACATGCTCCAGCTTGCTTCAGGATCTCGGAGGCAACTGGGAGAAGTCGCCCTGATATCTTTATACTGATATCTGCATTCGTGACAGTACAGTGCAGAAAATAAACCTGGTGTTTCAGCAATAGATCACGCTTATCTTTGTCTGGACAGCAGTTACAGACGTAAATCATTTCCTGCAGAATAATCTACAATGTAAGTAATTCTTAGGGGGACTGGGCTGGAAAAGGAAAGTATGACCCTTCTAATCTTTGGCCTCAATCCCGCCATAATCCATCCATACATTACAGCCTCTTAAATATAGCAGAGCCCTACACTCGTGGGAGTAATGTATATCATGATCTTTTAAGAATACCGCCTCCACAAACCTCCCAAAAACCACACTCCTGACAATATATAAGGATAAAATAAAAGCCGGACTTGCAGTAGATCGGCTGCACAGTGCAACTATTGGTATAAAACACACACTTTTCGTTGCAACATCTTGGATAAAAACCTTTCAGTAGTTCAGTAGTAAGCCAGAACTGTCCCATCAGTGATTTTTCAAAGCAATAAAGCAACTCCACTAACAGCTACTTCACTATGCAGCTGTCATTTAATCAATTACAGCAGAGTCATTGCTGGCTCTAAAGCAGGACACACAGTGCACAATAGTGCTACGACAATACAGCCATCTGTATCACAGAAACGTCCTGATACAGGGTGGAAAACAATCAAAAAATACAAACAATTTGGACAAATATCCATGAGCAACTTCCATAAGAAGGAACCAAACTATATCTGCTGAGGAAAACAGAGATATGTGGTTGAAAGCTAGAAGGTGGAACCTTATTTCATTAAAAATCACAATAAATGTTGAGTAATACAAGAGTGGTGCAAGAAAATCTGATTTTAATCAACTAAATTGTGTTTACTGTGACATCTGTGTAATGTGAATTAATGTAATCAATACAGAGTTTATAATTTACACATGATTCTGTTATCCTTGTCTTACCTTATTTTATTTTGCTCAAGAGGGAACCAAAACCACCTCAGAATATATAAGTGTTTTTATTTAGTTTATTTATTCATTATTGATAGATCTAGCCATTTCTTACTAATATATTAATTGTTTAGCTGATATAATGTGACAAAATTGCTTCTAGATATGTCAATTTTCAATGATTTGAAACAGAAAAGCAGGAAATTCTCACAATTTTAAAGCTGGAATTAGAAAACCTGGTGTATTTTTGCTTAATAAATGACTTAAACAAGTAGAAAAGCACACAGCAAAGCTTAAAAATGAACATCTTCATGACATAAAACTAATTATGAAGTGTCTGGTTTTGAGAAAGACTCTTTGTGCTCACTATGCTAAAAGATATAGCTAAAAAGAAAACATAAAATAACAACACAGTTCCTAAATTCCTTGTGTTTGATTTTGAGCTTTCAAGGAAAAGAAACGCTGCCCTGTCGCTGTAGTGGCCGACACTACGCCGTGTATCATCTCTCCGTTCCACTGCTGTGAGCCAGCTATTGATTGGCTCTCTCTCTCTCTCTCTCTGTACTACGACTGTGAAATAGGAGAGGGTGCTGAAAAGCTGAAAAGTGTTAAGTACAATAGCGGGCAGGACTCGCAAGAGCTCCAGGACGACACACACACACACACACACACACACACACAAAGCTTCTCTGTCAAAAATCTGATACTGATGCACATGGACTGATGAGGAGCGTGATCTCACCTACTGTTTGGTCTCCTCTTGGTGTGAACCACAGAGGAAGTTTGCTTTGTTGCATGTTTTTTTTTCTGTTGTTTCTGTACTTTGTTCATTTGGGTTTATGCTGCCCAGTTACAAGCAAAACAAACTGAAGTCACATGATGTGAAGTCATGTGACCTTGTTGAACCTCTGCAAAGTAGAAAAATAAAGGCACAAGAACAAAGTAATCCGCTGTAAACACTCCCAGCCTCACTACAATTACTAATAAAAGCATATTAAACAGAATATTGACTAAATAATGAACCAGAACAATGATTTTTATTAGTGTCTGCTCAACTGTCTCCACATATCTATTTTTTTGCATCCCCGTGTGATAATCACAGCAAATACCTCATCTACTTTATTAAATCTCTGCTCTGTTGTCTGACATACTTTCTAGAGATGGTGCTCCGAAAAGGATTTGATGTCATTAAACACAGGTCTACATTTCAGGTCGGATAATGGAGCCCATCTGATAAAAGCGAGGTGCCGTAATCTGGCGCGAGTCTCGATCCCTGTCAGCTGTGTGACAAAGCAGCTTTTATGCGGTCCGGTGATTGGCTGACGGGATTGGTCATCCCCACGTCAGTCTGGTAGAGAGAGGGGTAAAAGAGTGGCAGGGTCGTCACAGGTCAAATTATAACACAGTAGACCCCGGTTAAGCTGGTGGAGTACAGGTTTTATAATGGTTCTGTTACAACATCCTGCAGTGGTTAAAAGGCCTTATTCTCCATTTTTTTTTGGTGTAAATGATGGATAGGGATAAAAGTATCAGCTAAAGCCCATTTTGCTAACTGGGCTCAGATTATGTTAATTACATGGTAACATTATGGATGCGAGTTCCTGGGAGTTAAATTAAAGTAGATCCTTTTGCCCTTGAGCAGCACCACGCTCACTGCAGACTCCATTGGCAAAAGCAGGAATTTTACAGATAGACACAGGAGGTTGCTGGTATGCACTGCCTCACGATGCAGCTTGATTTGGCTTGTATTTGGCTGTAACCAGTAGGAAGAGTATTTCGATCCTCTGCCTCAGGTAAAGTACACCGACAGCACAGAGCAAACTCCTGGATTGGGGCGGCGGTATTCAGCCAGTAGCTCCGTGTTGCGAAATTAAAATTCTAACATCAATGCGATCTAGTAACTTCAAACCTGGCCCAATCAGGCTGCCAGCACATGGTTAAATAAAAGGGATCTTATACTAATAAAAGTCTTTCTCTATGAATCCCATAATATCAGGCCTGGGAGTAACTGTCAAATCTCAGTGTAAAGACGAACTAAATGCCCTTGCATCCCTGTGCAATCATTACACCCCAGAACTCAAATAAAATTTCAGGTTAAATCCTTCAAGTGTATATAACTCCATTTTTACTTATTTAAAAGCTTAGAGTGAGATAATCAAATACAGTGCCAAACAGCACAACACTGGCCTCCTCTTTTTCTAGCTACACTGCCTTCCATTTGTTTCAGCACCTGGGCTCAAATTGTTTGAATGTACCCAGGCTCATCAAGTTACAGAACAAGCAAGGCAAATGATATATAACACTCCAAGAAAGAAAATTGGTAGCCTACTTCGCCCTTACAGAAAGAGGGCTAAGCATAATATAGGTGAGGACTAGAGAAACTGCAAATATTTCGACATCCCAGGTGATGTAATTCCTGTAGCCATAGAGTTTAGGGACTATATTAATACTCATCATGTAGTTTAGCAGGCAGGGGCTGAAAGTAGAAGAATGTTGACAATTTATTATCCGACTAGATCTTTCTCCCCTTTGGTCGCACTTAAAGGCTAGGGCCGGCCAGTGATATTCATTGTTCGGTGTCGTCTTTTCATTACAGGGGCAGCCACTCCACTAAAATGCTTTCCTGCACTCCTTGCAAAATAAAAGCTGCACTGACATTATTACAAAACTAGAGCGGCTGCCGATTTTATAGATCTAGTAGTGACTTGAGTTTAGAATATTGTGTCTGATAATACGATTTACTTTTGAATTACAATTAATATTTATGAGGATAAAATCTTGCTGCATTGCTTAGGTGCTTAGCCTCTGAGGCAAAAAATAGAAGCCGAGCTTAAATCAACAAAGCGTTATTGGTCCCTACGATTCCTCCATAAAATTTTTTCCGCTCTGTACTTTTACTAATTGAGAATCCCGGTCATGCCTTATTTCCATCCACCTCTCCACTTCTAGAAAGAAGGCTAACAGGCTTTGTTTTTTATGAGGCATCCCACTGTACTGTCACTGCATCAGTCTATAGCCTCAGTTAATTCGGAACATATCTTTTGGCTCAGCAGAAGTTAGATAAAGTCAGAGGCACTGCACATCCCTTTATGGCATCAGATTCCACCCACATCAGTCTGGGCTGGAGTGATGTGACTCTAAGCCACTTCCTACCATTTTGCAGCCTTGTTGGGCGTTGGAGAGTGTAAATATAGATGACAGAACAGATGGAAACAGAGGAAAACTCACTTAATGCTGTGGAGCTACCAAAACCAGGTAGTCCACTTTGATCCTGTGCGCTGCGGCCAGGACTTTTCCTCATAATTTACCATCATAAGACTGGCAGCACCTTAGGCCTGCATCCTAGATTCAAACATTTTTCATTAGATTCAAACTCCCTCAGTTGCAAGGTTGCTTCTTTTCTTGCACCTGTTGACTGGAGTTAAGATATATTTGGGTTGTAGATGGCTTTCTCAGACCGAGATAATTAATTATTTTTTGTGGTGGTGGCTGGAATTTTCTCAGACAATTCAATAGATAATTCAAGAAACAATCCTAGATTAAGCAGTAGCCGAAACTAGTAATTCGCTAATGGCTATCTGCGTTATTAAAGAATCCAGTAAAGACCATTGGATATATTCTACCGAGACTGGTAGTTAACTGACTGGCTAGTTTTTTCCAAAATACATTTCAATAGGGTAGAACTTAAGTATTATTATTACTTTTCCTGAACATGTCTACACCGTTTACATGGCCAAATAATTAATATAATCATTATATCACTGCAGCATGCAAATAAATATCTTGATCATAGTTCTTGTTTAGTGCCATTTTATCAGATATACCTAATAAACTTCAAAAGCTGTCTCACTCCTGCCCAAGGCACGCGGCTCCAGCACAGTGGAAGGGCACAACCACTGTTTCATGCGCGCTCGCTGCACCCAGTTTGTTTCACCAAGTTCAGTCAATGGGCATGCCCTGCATAATTCACCACTACTTGCAGTTCAAGCAGCAGCAGAGCCAAAGGTGAGACCTCTCACGGCGGACAACCAACACAAGCCTCCTCTCTCTCTCTCTCTCTCTCTCACCACTGCCGTCCGATGCTGGTTTGGTCGCAGAGAGAACTCCCACAAGTAGAGGCCAGGCTTTTCCATTAGCACTTGGAGGCAGGAAGTGTGGGAGGCGCCTCAGAGTCTCCCTGCACTCTAGCAGCTGGCAAATGTAGGCCACAAACTGCGCCAGCAAGGAAAAAAAAAACATTACCCAACCTCCAGCATGCCATTGTGTACAGCGGAAGGTAGCCACAGCAGCAAGTTGCAGGCTAAGCCCAGAGGACCAGCGCTGGGATTTGGAGGAAGGAGAGTATAGTAGATAATCCTGGGTAAGCCTTAAACAGCATATGTGTATGTTAGTATGTGTTGCTTTGAATACCGATTTTATAGGATGTATCACTTGCGATTTCTCACCCTAACTCCTAACCAATGGCTGTCATGCTTCGCCTAATACCATGCACAGTTCCCACTCCAGCTCTGCAAGCACCACTGAATTCAGCTGGCCCCTGCGGCCTTAGCATGAGAGTGCCGATGACAATGATATAGATACAGTAGGCTCATTGGCGACTCTGTGTAGTTAAAACGTAGGCATACTGCTCGAGGAAGGCCGTGGAGTCTGAGACTCTTTGCTTCTTAAGTAGAAGTGGCGTTAGGCACACAATTGTCCAAGCTCTTTCCTCAAGCCTAATGCTTCCTTGGCTATGCTTCATCAATTTGTCAGTTTATGACATTTAAGGAAGAAGTAAAGTAAAAAAAACTCCCAGGTTTTTAAATAGGAAGAGGTTCCATGGTCCAATGGTAACCCCAGTCATTGTGGTGACCTCTATCTTGGGTAGCAGCAGCCCCTAGCAAGAACTAACCCACACTGGGTTCTCAAAGTCAGGCTAAATGGTATAAATTTGACTTAGGCGGTGGACAGTGACATCAATATGTTCTTAGTTGATTTCCTTCTAGCCTATTTTTACTTGGAGAGTTACTCAGGCTTCAAGCAGTCAGATGAGCGCAGCCGTGCACAGCTTTCTCAGTACTCCTCAGGCTGCTTTTCTGCTATTGGGGGTATTGGCTTTTGTTGGGGAATCAGGTGATTTCTTCCAGTTTGGCTAAAACCATTATCCAGGAGCAGGACTGAGGCCAGCTCTAGGGTATTTTGTATAAATATGACTATACTCACAGATGAAATTCAATAGGTGGTTAGACATGAAGGCTGAGCAAAAGAAAAGTCAATAAAGGCGGTAACATACAGCTTTAATAACAAAGTTTTATACTGTGTCTTCCCAAGTTTTATAGTTTATTTTGTATTTTATATATAATGAGCAATTTCACAATTTCAGCCACACAAACGCACAACAGTTTATTCTCATTTTTTCAACATTATCAAATATATAATTGTGATTTACTTTTCCTCCATATAGTGGCTTTTTTTTATACACCTTTGTGTCAGACAGCAGTAGGCTAGCGCGGGCTTTAGCATCACCCGACCCCAAGACCACTCAGTGTCATCAGTTCACTTGCGGCTTCCTGCCGTATAAAGGCACT
Organism: Lates japonicus; assembly: GCA_033238685.1. Lineage (NCBI taxonomy): Eukaryota > Metazoa > Chordata > Actinopteri > Centropomidae > Lates > Lates japonicus. Next base: position 62,025 of record BRZM01002094.1, read on the forward strand.
CTGCAGTGTATAGACCTTTTCCACATTTTGCCAGTCCCAACGTGGAGTATGAAGTTGTTGGTGGATCTCAAAACTGGAGATGATTTTTATTCCGAGCCATAAGAGCAAGCATGACAGACAGATCACTAAAGGCTAAATAGGGGCGGTGGCGCACTTATCTAGTAGCGCAGTGAAAACCATTAGTGCCTGTGGAGGTTGTTCCTCCCAAGCTCCGAGTTTGAGCTGGCACCGACAGGCTGGGGCAGTATTCTTAAAAGGTAAAAGGTAGAAAGTTTATACCATCCCTCAGATTTATTGCAATCCATCTCAGTTTTCCTGTCAAGAGGCTCCTGAACCCAGAACCTTCAAACTTGAAAGAGCAGGTGCAGTCCACAGAATTTGGTCCGATTTCAGACATTTACAGAAACCAGGGGTTGGGTTCAGGCAAGAATGAATACTTAGTCACACATTGTCCTTGATCCCACTCTAAAACAGGCTCACGCCAATCATACAGGAATAGATTTAGGACCTAGTAGATCATTTAAATTTAAGACCAAGGAAATTACTTTTTCTTGGTTGATAATTGGGTACATATTCTATAAATTGTTAATTCCATACAAAACTAACTTAGCGTACTCAAATTCACTCTTGTTTAGTAGAAAAGCCTCAATTTTCAGTCATATTAACCTAAGATTAATTGAATCAAAGGCTTTAGACAGAGGTAAGTGCATCTGCAAATTTACCGCCCCTGCTGACGACGACAACTTTTGATAATATCACTGTCAACCTCTCATATCTGAATTAGCGTACAGCTGGACAGTATCTGAACTTTAGATTGCTTCCGATGTGCTTTCGTCTTTTGCACTGATATCAGAACAGTACTTTTTGTTAGCTCACTGCGACGCCGACGCCAGTGCTGGATGTCGTTGGTAAGTGCGTTTTGCACTGCGCAGTAGCGCCGTAGGTAAAATAGTCAATCAGCGCCATGATTTTTTGTGGCGAACCTTGGGTACGAACGTCAGTATGGAGGCAAGTTTAGCATTATTGTACTAGCGGCTGCTCAAGTGGAGAAGTTTGTATTTAGCTGTCATTTTTGAATATAAATGGCTCATTCTAAACCAGAGCAAAATGAATCAATTGTGGAATTTCATTGATTTTACCGATAAAAACCCATATATATACTTGTGTATGTACTATTTCCCATTCCTGATGGAGTCCCATGATATTGCCACACACGGTCCTTTGTTGTGATTCGTTCCTATACTCAAAGCTAAACATATTTTATTAGTAAACTGGCCAATTCGTCTTCAGCGAATATGATGAGCCAACAGTATCAGGCTCACTTACAAATTAGAAGGCGTTGTTCTGACACTTCGAGGCGATGGTGGCAGGAGGTAGAGAGGCAGGAGGGCTGTGGTACTTCAGCTGGTCCAGTATAGCTCCTGCTGTACCTATTGCACTCACTCTTTAAAAGCCTGCCGATGGCGATGCAGCATTCAGCGGTTTTGGGTGGTGTTAACTCCGCCGCAGCTCAGAAGTGGCAGTACAGACTGGTTCATTTTTTGCTGTCTGGATCGCGGCCCCTGTTGCGCGGGCCGTCTATAGGTGTGGGCGGGGAGGTGTGTTCGTCACTGCAAGTCCAGCATTGCACTTGATTTTCGTGCTTATTCTGTGGTCTTTACCTCACCCTCCAGCCCGGCCCTGTGGCACAGTGGGTCAGACTAGAGTTTTGACCATACACTTTCTGCAGTCATCCTCTAATGCAAGAAGAAGGCACATCCAGAGTTGAGAAAGGACCTTCCGGGGAAGACCAGGAGCCAGCTGGACTGTGGGGCTAGAGTAAGCCAAGGCAGCTCCAGGCTGACAACACATGGTCACACCTAGAAACCCAAGCCAGCAGCAGAAATGCTCTGGCGCTAGAGGTGCAGGGATTAACAGGGCAGAAGTAGTTTCAAATTCTTCCAATATCCTCAATTTTCGACTTTTTGCCCGCTTGCTCCTTCTCAAGGCTGAACTGGCTGCCTAGTGGAAGGTCTCTAAATAGTGAGAGAAGGAGGAGATAAAACTCTTGGCAGTTTCCTCAGGTGCATGGAGCTCTGAACTCCACCAACTACAACTGGGCTTTCGTCCCAAAATAATCCTGTCCCAGTACACAGCGCCTTCTCACCGGCTGCAAGTTTGGGGCTCTCAATTAAAGCACTGTAAAGAGACGTCTTCTATTTGATTTATTTCTCTTCAGTGGCCCAGACCATGATCTTGGCTCAGCATTATCCCTTAGAGTATCACACAATGGTTGCTTATCCTCTTGTTCAGACATGAGTAGCCAAAACCATCCTCAAATTGTACAATGCTCACCTCTTAGAACTGTACGGTGATGGAGTATATTCACGGTCCAGGCATTTCCATTTAAACAAACAAGATAACAAACCTACAGAACGGTTTTTTAAGCACTGTACATGGAGTTAGTAAACAGCTGCTTGACTTTACTGGCTGATTTATAGGCCAACATTACATGATTTAGATTTTATGTTTCCATCCCTGCCATGACTCCTAAGTCCAATATTCAATCTATTTTGGCTCCATTTTTATGGTCTCTTTGACTAGTAATCATTTAGCTCCACCAAGCTCGATGCTCCAGCTACATAATGGCTAGCTGGTGGCTGCTGACTGCTTGTCACACCTGTGGCTAGTGCTGGGCAGTGGGTAGAAACATGGGTTGCTTAGAATTGGATGGCTTTCGACATGGTAGGCAGAACCACTCAAACCTCCTTAGGAATTGGGTAGATCACTGAGTGTTGCCACATTATCACTGTTTCACACTATACGTTGATGCATTATATTTATAATTTAAAGCATTACCGTACTGCTTTAGAAACTTTTAGCACTGGTGGGTTCTCTCTTCCTCATTTGAGACGGGACTATTCAGAGGCGCTTCCGCCCTCAGTCTGCTGAGTAATATAAACAACAATGTACTGAATCAGGACGGAAAAATTTCTGTAATGTCAAATTCAGCAATTACAGTATGCGATAAATAGTCAATGGAAATAACAAATTTGTGGTTGCACATGCTTTTATTTTCACTAGCATTTGTGTCTTTGTAGGAAGCAGGAACAGGAGATAATTGACTACTTGGATGAACCCAGTCTCAAATAGGACTCCTTCAATTGTATATATGATTAATATATAATAAAGCTAAACTCTATGACACCTCAAACTAAGCTGTAGCATTTTTTACTTCGGTTTCTGAAACAAATCAATACTCATTGCAGAGACATCTCCTCCAGTGCCGGCAAAAAAGAGACAGCAGACTGTCTAGCAGATATTAGTCTGTGGCTCAGCCTAAAGCCTAGACTGGGGAACTTTTAGTTAGCCAGGCATTCAAGCTGGCAATTCCGTTCTTCTTCCAGGCCTTCAAGTGTTTTCCAGCATGGCTGATCCTGGGAGATTTGAGTGATCATTTCAGCTCATGATGTTTTTCGATTATCTTCCAGATTATATAAAATAGGCCACTGAAACCGACCGTATCCATCAGAGGCACAGGAGCTTGGTGGAGGCACTTTTTGGGGTGTTAAAATAAAATACAAAGACAGCTGGACATAGAGTAGAGGCAGGCAGGCTATGGGGACTTGGTCAGGCGTGCCCGAATGGATGCACCCAGGGTTGCATGTACTTGGAAGTGAGTGGGTCTTCAGCCCCTCGTTCAGCCAGTGTTATTAATTAAAACAAAGGGCCACGTCGACAAAACAGTATGGCTGTAGTAGGCGGCTTTTAGGTATGAAGCTACCTGCATGAGTATCTTCCACTACTACCGCCTTGCAGGTTAACTTGGGCTGCATGGCTGCTGCTTTGATATCTTGCAGCCTCACAACAGGCTGGGTTTCCCCAATTGTATGCCCGTACAGCCACACAGGTGGATCATCTGTATTCTCGAAACAAAACTCTGGTCCTCTACAAGAACTATTTTAAGTCTACTCCTACTCTTCTATTTTGTGCATTTTTTGGAGATCAGGCCCATATCACTTAGAACTGCCTCATGTACCCGTCGACTTTTATAGTCTGACATCTGTTTTCCATCCTCCCAGGATATCTTTCAGTTTAGGTGGGCAGTGTGCAGTAAAGAGAATATAGATCTTCGAATAAATGATAAATAGCACATGGGAAAGTGTTACATAGCAAACATCTCCTAGATGTAGCAGAAAAGACTACCACTCCAGCACTGCAGGCAGATCTCTGTAAATACAGGAAAGGGTCATGAAGTGCCGTGCTTACAACGAGAGTGACAGAGAGGTTATCTTTCCCCATGAGCCCAGCCCAGACTTCCCTATGACCTGCTTTG
>BRZM01002094.1:90384-153356 GCA_033238685.1 Lates japonicus
ATGGTTATTTATTGTTAGCCGATAGAATGTAATATTAATCCGTACGCAGGCTGAGCGAGTGGTGTACCAGGAGCCGTCGAACATGTTCACCAAATGCCAGCGCCCCAACACAGGATAGTTTTCCACAGAGTTATCTTTATTGAAGAGTAACATCCTTTAGCTTCGTTCGAAACAAGTTTGTTAGTCGGGCACAGAGACCACCGATAAAACAGTTAGTTTTGTCGACTCAACACAGGAGTTACAGCAGTCTCGATTGCAGTTGTTTGCGTTGCGGCAGCTTGCCACCGAAAGTCACACAACAACACAAACAAACCGGTTCAGCTCAGCTCGTATTCAACAGTTCTTCCACGCCTGGCCCTGCAAAAATCACTGCCTTTGGTCAGTGAGTCTGGTAAGTGAGATATCGACGTTTCGTTAAAGAAAAGGATTCACTCAACAAAAAAGCTCATCCTGAACAAGTATAAAACACATCCCTTAGGACGCAGCCTGATCGTAATGTCCTTGCCTGTCATTAAACTTGAGCAAGTGCTCATAAAGAACAGCAGCCTCATCATTATGTAAGCCCTCACACAGTGAAGTGATTCATGTCATTAAAATCGTTATCAATGACCATTACTTTTATTGCGCCACAGTCAGTTGATCAATTCACTATCAATTAAACATCAGGGCGCAGTTTCAACTCCACCGAATAAAACTGTGCTAAAATTCCTTTGAGCAAAGTCCAATACATGCTTTCAAGTTCAAAGCCTCCGGGTTTAGCCCTATTAAACACTCGTACTGGATGCTTTCGATAAACTTTATATTGTGCCGTCTCGATATCGCAGATGCTTATACCACATAGTTCATCACCGGTATTTCGTCTTGCGATTGGTGAGCGTCAACGACAACCTCTCCTTTAGATATGCAGGTGCAGCCAATGCGCATCCACGCCCAGACCCAGCCGCTCATTCTGTCTCATTGCGCCGCTTCCTCAAAACAGATTGCGACGGTTGCGACAGAGCCCACGGCCTTTCAGACAAACAGCTTGGTCATTCAAACAGTTCAGAATTTTCCCTTGGGGTGCACCATACCGAGTGTTCGTGTCAGGAAGATCGGGAAGCCAGAGTCAAAGAGGTTGAAGTCACGCCGTTGCTGGCAACCGCCTCGTGAACAAGATATTAATTCGGTGATGGTCTTTGTAATTAATATTTCGTCGTTGAACTCCATTACAAGAAAGAACAGCAAGGAACAGCCACTGAACCGAACAAGAAGTCATTCATGGAAGATATCGTTGTTCAGTGGATGAATGTACCCAAAAGAAAATTGCAACGATCATTTAACATACCGTCAGCGACACCGCACACCAATCGTTGTACCGACCGGAATGCCGAATGACGATTGACACCGCAGGTCAATAACCTTTATTGATATATCCTTTCAAACAGGGTGTTGTTTATAATAGGAACAAAACAAATTGAGCAGCGTGAGGGTCCAGCAATATTGAACAGCCAAAGACAGATCATCAAATGCAACATATCAGAAAAATAGCAACAACAACATGAAATAGATATTTACATAGCTTTTTCCACGCATAAATGTACGACAGGCATGCAGCCAGCATCATTATTATCTTTGTCGTACTTTAACATGAAAATATAGAAAGTCTTAATCCTTACGTTTTCCCAAACTGGCGAGGTGGCTCCAACAGGTTGCAAATTATTCCTTTCCTCGCTTGCCTATTTAAATCAGTGACTGTGCAGCCTGGCTGATTTAAACATTTCAACCGTAACCAAATTGTCGGCTCGCAGCACAGCCCACCCAGTGTGCCCGACAGTGATGTGGGAGCCTGCTGTCCGGCAGCCGGGCCGCTTTCGCCCCGATAAACCACTCACCAGCAGCGAGCACCGCAGCCAGACTCCGCTGTCAGCCCACCAGCAAGAACCTCATCGCAACAGGTTTGTCCTCGAGCATGCACGATTTCTCCCTCATCTCCGAGCGATCTCATGAGCTGGCTTTTGGAGGATCTCAAAAGTCACTTCCCAGCCAATTTAGTTAATCAACATTGCAGCAGACACATTCATCGAGCCACACAGCAGCAAGTTCTCGTAGGTCGAACAACACTTCCGGTTAGCCCCTCGTGCCCGCCTGAAGTTCAAACCTTTCAGCCCATGATCGTTAAAATGCACGTCCAATTATCAGATTACTGACCGACAGGTTAATAACATACAGCGTTGCTTAGCAGCAGATCTCGTGGTTCATTCAACAATTAACCGCCTTCGGTTTGCGTCAGGTGCATCGCCCTTTGTCCCCGAACACTTCGTCTGTACTTTTGTCAGGCCCGCGCCGCCCGTCACCGCATCGGGTCTCCAGCCATTGGAGTCTGCGCCAGCCCATCATCGTCATCGCACATACGACGAAACGCGAGCATTGTTACTATTGAACGAGTTTTTCATTCTCGTTTTCCGCCCATTTGCGTCGTGCGCGAACATTGCCTCTTCCTCATCATTGTCCGACAGCATCGGCCAGCCCATAAACGCTCGAAGACACCAGTCAAAAACCGAATATAGTGACCTCTCCCCAGCAGAAATTGCGACCAGTCATTGCGGAATGTGCCGACGTCGTCAGCCACACCGCCACCCTGCGGCACCAGATCCACTGTACCACCAGCATCCGTCCATCTGCAGCAATGCCCACAGTTACACACAATCCGGCTTTGATCCAGCAACATTACCGTTACGAATCGTGCCATATTCACTCATGAATGTTCCCCATCATCTGACAACACAAACGTCTACGCTGCCTTACGGACTGTTACAAACAGTTCACAGCAATCACCGCGCTTACGTCAGATCAATCACGGCGGCAGTCCGTTACACCACATCCGGGTCGTCGTTTCATCAGCAGCTGACGTATTGTCGAACATCTGTCATCCGACAACCCAGCTCATCTTTAATCCTTGCAGTCGTGATCACCCGCAATCATCTCCTCAACGTCAATACTATCTGGACACCACACCCCGTTCAATTCCCCGAACATTCATCACCACAAAAGCCTCGACAGGAGATCGATTGCACCGGTCCGTCCGCAGTCACGCCAACGGTCATCCAGCCAACGCCAGATCGTTCCTCCAGCCCAGCCACCCTCAACATCTGCACAGCCCAAAAACGGCAGACGGCGTCGTCACTGTACCGAAGTCTGTCGCGGGTTGTTTGTTAGCGGTAAGAAGCTGTCATTTTGTTGGCTAATCTTCAGTTGATGTCGCGTTGACAGGGTGCCGTTACCGTGCCAGTTATGCCCTTTAAACGTAGTCTTAACAGCTTAAGCTCATCGTGCCGAAATATAAAAATATCCTTTATTTTCGAACCTTTATGATGCCTGTGTCTAACCAATTACATCACATTATTGCTGGCCAGTATGCTCTGGCGGCACGTATATCACGCCAGGCACATTGAGAACCGACAGGAACAGGAAATCCAACACAAGCTTCACAGGCCTGTGTTGTCACCAGCAAACACATGTCGCAACGTTTTGGTCATTCTCTGAACCACATCTTTCCTGCCCTTTTCTCCGGAGAAAAATGAGCATCCTTCATTTCGTTCAAAAGGGATAGCTTGCTGTTACTCATTTCATTAACCTCACAGAACCCGACAACATCTACAAGATTTGCCAGTGACAGCAGCACACCACAGAGATCGTAGCATGTTGCAACGCTCTTGCTTCCGTACATTTATTTTTAGCCTGTTATTATAAGCTCAGTCAATAAAATAGCATGTTATTCTTCATCAAGAGAATCACTACCCAATTTCAGGTTCCCTTTAACAAGAAATGACAACCATCATAATGTTTACTCATCGCCCTGAGCACTGTTCACCCAGAACTTCAAATATTGAGTTACTGTATTAACACACCGCCCTCATTACCTCCGCACGAACGTCATCACACCAGCGTTACCGGTTTCCGGCCTTCACCTGCTCGAGCACTCCAGAGGAGCCGCAATGCCCACTTCGTTTTCGCGCTGTTCAGGCGCAATACGCATAACACTTCCATGCAATCGAACAACATGCAAACACTGAAATGCAAACAGACACGAAACGCAATTAGACCAGCTCGGTGCCGCCTGACACACCGAATGTTATACAAGAAAAGAATATTACGAAAGATCAGAGCCTGAACAGCCGATCTCGAGCATGGTGTTCACCGACGAACAGTCCGCTTCAGACAAAATTATTAGCGACTAATCAGTTAGTTGACCGATTGAATAATATTTTACGATCGTCAGATAATCACGGAATAAAATTATTACATACGTACTATCGGTCGATTTATTGTCGCATCTTCATACAACATCCTTACCGTCTGAGGAACTGACCAACGCTTGCCATTTAGTTCCGCAGATCGAGCCGTGAGACACCGTCAACACAATACGCGACCGACGTCCAATAGTTCCTCATTGCCGAGGCCGCGCGCCCAGCCAACGATATGACGAACAAGCGCCACTGAAGACTTCGCCGAAGCGTAATTGCGGCTAGGAAACGTCTTCATCACGCAAAACAACGCAGCAACACAGAAAGCCGTTCGCGTCGCAGTCACGCCGGGACAGCAGCCTTCACCCACAGCTCACACTTCCACATACGAACTGCCTCGTCCACCTGCGCACTGTTCCGCCCAGCCGATATTCCATCACAGCTGGACCAACTCCTCGTCTCATACCATTGCGTCGGTTGCCCCAGAAGTCACATCAGTCCAATTCATCCCATCTGTTCCACGGGTCATTCTATAAACCAAACTCATTGAATGTTAAAATATTCGATGGGTCAGCAGCAACCAGATGGAATAACCTCCTTTGTAGAGCAGCAATGCCCGTTCCACACAAGCGGAGTCAGGAAACCATCCTCTTTTTGTCTGCAGACTATTTCGACTTCTTCGTTCGTAGCATTTATTTATACCAGTTATTTACGAGCATGACGTTAGCCTTTGAGTTCATTAGTACTTTGGCTCCTTAGGTGTTTTCGACTTCAATTACTCATTGCATGTGAGACAGAAAGTCCAGACTTAAATAATAGAGAAGCAATTAAAACCAAAGAAACATACACCCAAGAACAGAAAATTATAACTCAGACCTGGGAAGGAACAGCACACGCATCAGCATACCTAGATAAATAACAAGCATAAAATGTTAAATACTTGAAATGGAAAGAAGTCAGAAGAAAGAGGTGAGCCGTGGGTGTATCTTCTTCACAGACAAAAAAAAAAAAAGAGGATAAACATGAAGTGAACTTCTAAACTTTTAATCCATATAATGGAACAGATAACAACATTATGTCTACTAAAGGAGGTTTAGTTCAATCCCCCATCCTGGTTTGCCTGCCTTGTTTGTTATCAGATATTTTTTTCTACTTGATTTCAATGAAGTTTGGCTTTATAAATTAACCTGGAACAAGGTAGAGTTGATTAGTTTTGTAACTACAGAACATTTTAAAAGTTGTTTCTTAAGGTTTTATTAAATGTACAAGACTTGAGAGGAATTGTATTAGCTGCTGTGATGTGGTCCAAGCCTGGTAGACTCTAATGCAAATAGGCAAAACAGAGATTCATTTATATGGAAAAAAGTATGAAATGTTGTTTGTCATTAATTTAAACTGCAGTGCTCCAGTATTGAAGCTGCGACCGCAGACAACCTCTGTGGTGCCTTATGACTGTTTTGCACATGATGAGGCAATTTCGTACCGATATTATACTCAATCTCAATGCGCTTGATCTGTCCATCCTGTTTAGCTGACACACAGCCTCGCTGTGAGAACTGTGGACGTGTTGTGCTGAATCGTATGTATGTGTGATAGCGATTCTCGCTGGCCTGCCCTCACACAGGTTCATCTTAAAAAGCATTAATTCAGTTCCCCAAGGTTATTAAAAAGTCTTTAATATGGAAAGTCTGACAAAATGGCAAATAAATGTCAATAAATCTACACTTAATAATTTTAGGTCTAATTTTAGGCCTTAGTGTGTTATTTTTCTCATGATTATCTGATTGTTACGGCTATAAAAATATTAAATTCAATCAGTCAACTAACCGATTAGTCACCCATCAATTTTAGCTTCTAGAGAGCGGGTTGATTTAAATAATTGAACTACTATGTATATCAACAATAGACAAACTCTACAAATCTTTCATAATATTCTTGTACCAACATTCAGTGTGTTGTCAAATAACCCGAGAGAAACAAGTCTAATTTGTATTTCGTTATCTGACACATTTCAATGTTTGCATGACATTTGTTTGACAGTTGCATGGAGGTGTTGTGCATGTGTGTTGCTGCTTGTTTCTCACCTGGAGCACCAGTAAAGAAACAGGAAGCAGGGCATTTGCAAAATCCCTCTGGAATTGCTCAAACAGGCTGGAGAGGCAGGAAGGCAGAAGTTGTACTTGGAGGTCTTGATGGCTGCCTGCTCCGAGGAGGTAAAGGGAGCGAGGAGGTTAATGTTGTAATACAAATGGCTTTCAAGATACCTGGGGTTCTTTGATTGAACAGAATTATGGGAAACAGGAGAAATTCAAACGCATTCTATTGGTTATATCATTTTGTTAAAGGAACCTAAAATTAGGTAGTGGTCTCTTGTGTGAAGGAGGTAAACATGAGTAGTTTTGTGACTGAGGCTACATAACCAACAGGAAACAAAACAATGTGTCATAGTACAAGAAGAAAGCAAAACATTTACAAATATACTTTGCAGTCTATCTCAGATCTATTGTTCTTGCTGTCACTGTACATCTTACAATAGATGTTACAACTTAATGGGTCTTACAAATAAGTTAATAAATAGTAAATGCTTAACAAATACATCCCCTTTGAACTTAAAGTAGAGGATGTAATGAGATATTGTCTCTATTTTCTCTCAGAGAAAAGGCAGAAAAAGATGTAGTTTTAAGAATAACCAAACATTAACATAATGTTTGCTAGTGTTGACCTTGACCTGGTAAACATGTGGTGGATTTCCGTTATAATCGAGGTTCCTCCCAAAATGAGACAGCCACCTGAAAGATGATGATCCTATACACATTACCACTAAAACATACTGTATTGTTTAACAATGTAATGTAATAATTTAGGATTTAGATTTTAGCATCATAAAGGTTCAAAAAATAAAGACATTTTTATATTTCAGCATTAAGATGACTTGTTAACGCTGTACTAAGATACATTTAAAGGGCAATATAGCCAACATTAGCAACACTACCTATTATCAACGCAACATCAGCCAAGGGGAATTAGCTCAACAAAATGTTAGCAGGGCTGGCAAGCAAATTACTAACTAAACAACCCACACAGCAAACTTGTAATTTTAAGTAACAACACCATCTCTACCATTTTTAAACTTGATACAAATGAGCAAAAAGATTGAGGCTAACATTGCATAAGCTTGTGGGCTAGAGGTAATCTAACATTAGCTAACTGGCCAACTGCTAGCATGACTGCAAGATAGTTAATTTTAATCACCCCTAATATCAAATAACTTTTGTAAGTAATTGTTAAATAACAATGTATTTCAGAAATTAATTTAGGGGTGTAGTGTCCCAAATATGTGGCTTTGACAAAGTGGTACAGAGAGTAATCCTGACTACAAAAAAGTTAAAAACAAAGCTAAATTTATCAGATTAACCAAAATATTTTCGGCTAGTACATCAAAAATACTATTAGAACAGCAACCAGATTGCTGGGTATAAACAGACTACCACTATGTTGAGTTAGTCTGTGTATAAAGCACCTTGTGTTGCTTTATGAACTGTGTACATATGAATCCATAAAACCTTTATAGGCTGTTTTATGGAAATGTGGCCTGTGCGTCCGGGATGATAAGAGACATTCATAGTGAGGTACAACATTCATGGCTTGAGCAAATATTTGCCTGTGTCTATGGATATTCAAAGGCCAGATTGTCATGTAACTGTAGGCGTTTGCCTGCAGATGGACAGATGCCAGATGAGGGTTTTTTTGGTGGATCTACAGGATGCCACCCAGCTCTGGTGCTATTGTTGTGTGGCTAACCCTGACATCTGACCTTTGACCTCCCTGTGGCTGAGTGCACTAATTTCTACTTTAAGGGAGAAATCACTATAATATTCAGTTTTTATCTTAAGTGTCTTCGTGAGGCTGATTTACATCATTTTGTGATGCTGTGGATTGTGGAGAGAGGAATAATATTTACTTTACCCACAGTGATATAAATAGAGCAGGAAATAATAAAACAAAGAAGAATAAAAAACTCATTCTTAAGTAGCTTATCTCCTTTGTTTTCATCATATGTGCATTTTTGTGGTGATGATTGTTCTAGCACAGATAACCAATATACAAATTGTGCGGTGGCTGAGAGGTAAACTGAAAAAACTGCAGCTTGAGAAAACACAATAAAAAAAAAGTACAGACAACAGAAGTGTTTCCAGGGGACAAAAAAAGGGCGATGCACCTGGCTGCCAACCACCAATCAAACCAAGAGAAGAAGACAGGATTGAATTGTTGACATAATTCAGATATTATTGCAGAGATCTGCTGCTAAGCTAGCCTTAGCCTTTAGCGTATTATTAGCCTGTCAATTCGAATAATCTGATGAATTGGACATTGCAAACATCAGAGTCAAATAGTTTTGAGAATTTCTTGGAAGTGGTTGTTCATTTTCCTGAGAACACTTCTCTGTGTAAACAAAACTCTCAGTGGATGTATCTGTATCTACTCTACAATGTTGGGGTTAAATAGAAGTGCAGAAAAACCTAGGAAGCAGCTTTGGGATCCTCCAAAAATATCCTTAAAGAGATCACTCAGAATGGGAAAATGCTTCGTTAAGACTCTCGGGGGGGTTGTTGTGTTACGTGAAAAGTTCTTTGCAGATGTTTGACTTTATGAGAGTCTAATCTGGTGGGAGGCCTTCGCTCTGTGCCAGGTGGTTCTTATCAGGAGGCTGGAGGCTCTGGCCAGCTGCCGGACTGTGACTCCCCACATCACTTTATCACTGAAACTCCTCATTGATGACAATAGCACTGCAGGCCGACAATTTGGTCCTGGTTGTAAATATTTAAATCAATGACTGCACAGTCACTGGTTTAAATAAACAAGCAGGGAAAAGGAGTGTTTACAGCCTATTTGGAATTTTCCACTAGTTTTAGGAAAAACAGGATATTAAAGGATTAAGACTTTCTATATTTTCATGTTAAAATTCTGACAAAGTTGAAATATGTGTGTGTCTTTGTACATGTACCTACAATACGTATACATTTATGCATGGAAAAGTATACTTAAATGTATGTGTCTATGTACATATTTATTTATTTTGCTATTTTTCTGATATTGTTTCATACTTTAATATTTCATTTGTTGATCTGTCTTTTAGCTCTGCTCTGTTTCAATATTGCTTTAGTTTTTCCACCTTTCTCCTCAATTTGTTTTTATTTTCTTATAAAGCAACACCTGTTTGGAAAAGAGATATATCAATAAAGTTTATTATTTTTCACAATTGTCAATCTGTCATTTCAACATTCAATTTATTTTTAACAATTAATTATTACCTGATTGTCCTTTGGTAGTATGTTAAAATGATCATTTACAATTTTCTTTTTTTTAAATTTTACATTCATCCCTTTTCTGAATAACATTATCTTCCATAAAGACGTGTAACTGCTTGTTCAGTTCAAGTTAAATGGTTCCTTGCTATTCTTTCTTGTAATGGAACCATTTCAAGCGACAAAATGTGCAATTACAAAGATATCACAGATTAATATCTTTGACCTTGACGGTCACAAACTGAGGAGAACGAGTTTACCCAGCAGCAGCAGTGACTTCAACTCTTTTGACTCTGGCTGACGTCCAGTCTCCTGATAACATCCAGACACTCGAGCAACAAGACACACCCCAAGGGAGAGAGTTTCTGAACTGACAAGATGTGGTGGTAAACTGTTTTGTCTGAAAGGTACGTGAGCTGTATCCGCTGTAAATCCCCCTGTCTATTTTAGGAAGCAGCACAATGGGACCTTAAATTGACGGCTGGGTGTCTGAACAGTAGATGCACACATTAACACTTACTGCATATCTAAAGGAGAGGTTGTATTCTCTGTCGTTGGCACGGATTTTCCTCTCCAGCTCTGAAATCACAAGACAGAAATTACTATTATTAATTTATATGAGCTTATAAGCATCTACTGATATCAAGTTTTGTACAATATAAAGTTTTATCCAAAGCACATCAGAGTACAGGTGTTTAATAGGAGCCTAAACCCAGAGGAGGCTGGGCAGAAAAAGCATATTAGACTTTATAAAGGAATTTTACTTTACAGTTTTTATTTGTTGGAGACAAAAATATGCACTGATGTAAACTTTAATTATTAAAAAATGGGTGAAAGTCAGAGAGAAAATCAACTGAGCTGTAAAAAGCAATAAAAAGTAATAGTCATTGATAACAGTTTTAGTGTGGCATGAATCACTTTTCCTGTGTGAACACATAATATATTAAAAGGCTGCTGTTCTCTTTTATGAGCACTTATATAAAGTTTAATATAACTTGATAACCAAAGGACATTGACTACGTCAAACTACGTCCACTAAAGTTCTTGTTTTTGCCACTGATTCCTACAGAGATAGAGCTTTTTATTTAAGAGTAAGATCCTTTTTCTTTAACCAGAAACATCGATATATCTCACTACCAGACTCCACTGACAAAAACAGTAATTTTACAGAGCAGAACATGGAAGGCTGTTGGAATACCGCGGCCTCGACTGGTTAGTTTGTTTGTGTTATTGAGTAACTTTCAGTGGTAGACAAGTACCACAAAATAACACAAACAAACTACCCAATCTAGACTGCGGTATTACAGCAACTCCTGTGTTCAGGTCGGTAAAATAACTGTTTTTGTCAATGGAGTCTGGTAGCGATATAAAGCGATGTTTCCGGTTAAACAAAAAGGATGTTACTCTTCAATAAAAAGGTCTAACTCTGTAGAAAAGCTATCTGTAATGTTGGGAGACACTTCTAAGCATTTAGTGGACATATTTCGACAGCTCCTGGTACACCACTCTAGCTCAATACCGTACGGATTGAAAATATTTTTATTCCTATCAATCATTTACACTCAAAAAATGTGTGGAAAATAAGGCCAAGGTTAAAAAATAAGCCACTGGAGTTATTGTTTAATATCTCTAAGCAGTGCAGTGCCACCTGAGAAAGGACAGCTACTGTTTCCAAGGTACTTGAGTTTTCATTACACTGATCAAGGCTTACCTCTCTCTTTCTTCCGGACACAGTCCAGGCCAAAGAAAGACATCTTCTCTTCCTCCTTCTGTTATCTATCCATCATAACCAGCCTGTGAAGAAAAAGAAAGCTGTCACACCGCAGCTGAACAAAGGAATAAATCTGATCGTATCTCCACTACAAGGAAATAAACACACGCAGACTGATCAAATCAAGCATCACTTTCCTCCTGAGTGAGAGTTTAAACCTCACTGCTATTAATGTGAGAACGACTGCATGCCCGCCAGCTGCCATTAGGACATTTTCCATAATGTGCTCTATGAGGTAATCATTCATTTTTAAACTGAAGGTTGAAGCAGATTTTACTGTAGGTTGGTGTAGGGGAACATGCTGCACAAACACAAGGAATTAATTAAAATCCACGTGAAGAGGTTTACAGTGCAGTTGTAAGCTTTGTGTGTTTATATTTGAGTGTGTCCTGTTTCCTTCGCTTACTCCTTACTCCAGGTTTGCATCAGCCCTCGAGACTTAATGTTTTTCCCATGTAGGGCAGTGTGACTCAGAGGGAGGCTCCCGGTGTCCCGTCTCTTGAGCCAGACCATCCACTCATTCAGTTATCTGCTTGTTCAATCATCAAAGGAGGGCAGAACAGAGAGACACCTCTGGTCCTGTGGTCTGTCTCAGCCGAGTGGTGACAAAACCAAACCAACAGTGCAGTGGTCTGAAATCCAAACACTGAATCCATCTAATATTCTGGTACTTTTGAACCTGGGTCATATTTTCCCAGGGACAAAAAACAAGCAAGAACAATGTAATCCAACTGGGCAATCATCCACCTCAAAGTACGTCCACTAAAGTGCTTGTTTTTGCCACTGACAGACTCAGATTGTTATTATAAGCGTCTGATAACAGTATGGACAGGATTCCTACAGAGATAGGCCTTTTATTAAAGAGTTTTAGATTAGATTTCATTTAACCAGAAACAGACATTTTGTCACTACCAGACTCCATTGACAAAAACAGTGATTTTACCTCAGCAGAGCACAGGAGTGGTGGAGTGCCGCTGCCTCGATCGGTCAGTTTGTTTGTGTTGTTGTGTGGTACTTCGGCTTATGTTAAGGATCTGAATACTTCTTCCACCACTGAAAGTCACACAGTAACACAAACAAACTAACAGATCAGATCGAGGCAGCGATATTCCAGCAACTATTACTGTGGCGTCCATGTTGTTTCCACATTATGACTTAGAAGCACATGAAAACACAGAAGTCAGAACGACTTCCTGACTTGGGAAATGCGACCATCCGAGAAGCATGTGAATGCAGCATTAGACAGGGTTGTCCATGTGCTTTAGGCAGTTCGGTGTAGTACAGTATACAGTGATGCAAAGTTACTATTAAAATGCTAGCAGATGCCTGCTTGGGGTCTTCTCCTCTCAGGGGCTCAGAACTATTGGTATGACAGCAAACACTGCTTCATCTATTTATCTGTGGTAAGATCTCCTGTGTGTGTGTGTGTGTGTGTGTGTGTGTGCTTTCCATTTCAAATACATCTTCATTTGTTGAACAGAGCTCTGAGCTGACTGTGGTTCTCTGAGCTGTAGCCTACTATCCTCTCCTCTCTGTTGTTTCAGAATGAGATTAGAGACAAACTGCTGCTGACAGGAGCATCAAAGACACATTTAGGCTTCACAATAAGGCAGAACACATCTAAGGCCCGTTTACTCGGCTGAATAATTGCTCAAATGCCATCAGGCACACTGTCAGATTAGACGGGAGGGAGGCGTGTGTATCCCTCCATCTAATGTTGCCACAGTAACGGCGCCCTAATCCCTTTCATCCTGCCGGCATGACGCTGCCAGCCTCCGAAACACACACACACACACACACACATCACACACACACACAGTGAGCAGGCCTGGAGAAATAAAATAAACGATTTACCTGTTTAATCAAAGAGCAACTCAGTACCCCTTTTCTCTACATCACTTAAAACAACGCGGCAGTTGGAGGATTTCTGCTCCTCTCAGCGGCTATTTTTGCCTTTTCTCCGTCGCTGGTACTGTCCTGGCAGAGCTGCCTCAGCGTCTCTCCAAGGTGCCGCGATCTGATTAGCTGCCGCACCTCCACCTCGACTCAAAACGCCCTCCTATTGGCTGCTCGTCCTCTCCGTCCAGCCCCTCCGCGGGAGACATCTTTGTCGAGGGCAACGGGTTCAACGACTTAATTAGCCGGAGTGCTCCTCTGTTAAAGCGGTTGCCCTTGCTTTTTTTTTTTTTTTTTTTTTTTTATGTGCTGCCCATCGTCTCTGTAGGATTATAAAACGACAGCGAGGTTCCCTTTAATGATACTGTGTCATTTCATGTTTCAATTTGGTGATTAGACCCGCGTTTTGGCGAGTTTTATGGAACATGATTTATTGTTCTCCCTGTGCGCTAAAACAGCTGCACTGAGGTGGCGGATTTGTTAAATGAGGTGATATGGATTCAAAGCCAATAAGGCTTTAATTCACTAAAAAGCTCGAGGAAAAAAGAGGAAGAATCAAGGTGACCCAAATGAAACAAAACTCTGCTGCCCTGATTTTTCTTTCTCCAGGGAAAACTGGGACTAGGATTAACCTGCTAAAGCTTCTTTATTGATTATTAATAAACTATGGCCAATGTAGCTTTTATTTTAGACAGAAAGCCAAGATGCATAGACAGATGGCATTTATGTTTGTCTGTTTATCAACTATGATACTGTAAATGGATTAATTAATATTAATTAATATGACAAAAAACGTTCCCACACTTCTGACTTGAATGTGCCCGGATGGGTCTGCAATCAGGTGTGCTCACTCATCATGATTGGACCAAAATAGTCACATGACACAGGCAGTTGCAAGGCAATAAAATAGGTGTAATATTTACAGATTATACAGCTTGGCCTAACTTTAAAGAGGAGTATAATTTTGTGAATGAATACATACGACATTGTGGACGTTTGTATCACAGTGTTGGTCTTGGTTTCACTCTAATGTCTTACAGGTGTGTGCTGGGGCTGGTGTGTTGCTGTTGTGTTTGATCTTACCTGTGAAAGAAAATTAGAAATGTCCTACACCAAAAGGTGCCGAGCCCACACGAGAAGGGCCGATCAAATGCTGAGCTCGAGTCCAATTTCAATCTACCCACCAAAAATGTGCATAAAATGTTCAGATTATTACATTTTTTGGTTGACTTTGCTGCACTGCCACACCACAAAGAAGACACAACAATGACGTCTTGTGCTTACTGTCATTAATTTAAAGATGGAGGCAGGTATTCAGTGTCTAACTTGGAAAATAGTCAAAAATAAGAACTAAAGCTGGAGGACTGAGTGATATGAGAAAACAACTGATACATTTTTCATGAGCAAAGTAGAAGACACCGTAAACTCCTGACATTATCCATAAGAAACTACACATGTTTTTGATTACTGATTCAATTTAAGTTTGAATGGGAACAGTTTTAAAGAGAGATCAAATCACAGTCAGGTGTTTTACATTAAGTTTTTATTGTTATTGTTGATGTTTGGGTTCTTTACTGTTGTTTTCCTGTCATCTATGGACAGGTGTTGCATCCATGTGATATGTAGTACTGGTCTAAATATCTATAGGGATATATGCTGTGTAAATAAACACTATATTGTGACTACAGTTTCCCCCTTTGGGCCTAGGCAGGGCCACAGCTACCACTGAGGACACTGGGATCATGTGGCAGTAGAAAACCTTGGGGGAGTTAAAAACCTTTTAAAACCTTGGGTTAAAAAAAAACAACAAACCTAAACATTTCAGGGCTGATTTTTGTCGACTGTTTTGCACCGGGATTCAATGTTTCTCTGCCAGAATTTTATTTATACATTTTTTCAAATCAAGATCTTCATATTGGGAAACCAATTGGTAACACTTACAGGTCTGTGTCTCCTAATAATTGCCTTAGTTAGACTCATGTTGTCTTTATAAATCTAAGACTAGTTGTTGATTTTAATTGAAACGTCTTTAGATTGCAGAGAATATAATAAGCTAACAAATGGAAAAATTCAAAGAAATGCACATTTTTTGTGCAGGGAGGTGGTGGCAGGGGAAAATTAGACTTGTAGCATCAGTATTTCTAAAATCTAGTAGACCCCACTGTGGCCTATGTGTCACTTCTGGACATTGTTTAGTGATGCAGGCCTCAGAAAACAATGGAAATGTAATGGATGGGTGGATATATCAGAGTTGAGCATTTATTAATTTAACAGCCTAATCCCTCTAAAGAGAACTTGTAGTAATCCTTTAATTGGATAAATAATATTAGTGTGAATACATGAATATTAGTAATGTGGTTGAATGTACTGCTCCTGGTGGCCACACAGGAAACACTGGGGGGATTTTTCGGACAGTCTCGCTCTGTTTACAGTCACGTTAAGGAGCTGTAGGCTCTTTTACTTTCTATAAAATCATACTCCAGCACTTTTTGATAACAATGCTTCTTTGTAAACATCGCCTGAATGATCTAGGCTACAGTTTATTTACTGTGGCGCTGAGAGCTGCACTGTAACACATCTGTTAATTTAAACAATGCAGTGTCTTTATGTGCATTTTAAATCCCCGGCACACCCGCGCCCTTTGACACACATAGCTTTAAGCCATGGCAAATTTGGAGCACAGGCGCCATGTGCTGTACCCTATACAACATTAAAACAGACAAACATCCCATTAAACGGCCAATGACAGCACATCTTCGCGCTGAGATGCTGGGAAGGATGGAGGGGAGGAGAGGGGAGGGAACGGGGGGCGCTTTTGGTGGGTGGGACAAATGAGCGCTATAGAAAGGGGGATGCTGCAGCCCCGTCCCCCTCATATCTCACTCCACCCAGCCCTAGAATAAAATCCACCGGTGACGTGCGCGCAGGGAAGCACCCAGCAGTATGTGCGCGCCCACGGGAGGGGCCGATAGAAAATGGCGAGTCTGTGCAAAAGGCAGCAATGCACGATAGAGAGGCGCGGCTTTCGGCAGGAACTTGACTCTTGGAGGCACAAACTCATTCACTGTGTAGGTAAGCTCGCTTGGCATTGTGTGTGCGCGTGTGTGTGGCGTGGTCCGAGGGGGTCGGAAGGTGCCGGTAACTGTGTTGTGTTTGGTTTTTTGGAGTGTAAATAGCAAAGAGTCGGGGCTGTAATGTCCACTGGAAAACCTATAGGCTCTCCATGAAGCTGTCATTTTTTGTTACGCACGGCTGTTGCTTGGCGCTGCCCGCCTCCCACCGGACATATCCAAAAAATATTCTGCCCCAAGTTTTGGGCTTGTGTCGGCCATGTTGCCAGGTGTTCCACCTGCTCACTTTGTGTTTGTGACTTGTCTGACTGTTGAGTATTGTTTTGTTCAGGGAGCCGCTGGGGTATTTTTATACATTATTCTATAGCTGTTTATTTATTGTAAGCAGGGCATGTCACGTGTGCAGATGGAGCTGCGCCTCAGCCAATCGGCTGCCCCTCTATAGGCCGGCCCGTGCCCGCGTGCGCGCCTCCGGGTTGAGATTTTGGTGGGGGGGAGGGCGGTGCGCGTTCTCCATCTCCAAACATGACGCCCCCCCCTCCTCCTCCCTCCCCCTCCTCCCCCTCCTCCACTCTGCCCTGGAAATCGGCTTTTGGGAGCGCGCATTGCTGCATTGGGGAAAATGTCAGTGGAAATAATTTTGTATTTTAGGGGGAAGGTATAGGCGGGGGGTCGGCAGGCAGAAATGCCTCGGTGCTCGCCTGTTTTACCGGGTTTGATACTTGTTGAAACGCCGCTCCTGGATGCGGTAGGAAACTCTGCGGTTGAGATTTGTCCGGCGCAGTTTGCATGAAGACATATTTATGATATTTTAAATGTTTGTGACAGGACAGCCTCTGTCGGTCACTGCAGGGACAGTTTACAGCAGCGGCCATGACATGTGTCAGTCTTTGTCTTATTGAAAAACTGAGAAAAATCCAGCTTTTAACCTCTTCCTGCTTTTCCCATGACTTCATGTCTGCTTTTATTTTGGATTTTCTCATCCATACATTTCTCCCACCCACCTTCCCTTCTCCTCCCCCCTTGTCCACCATATCTGGTGTATTTCATTAGCTCAGTTTAATCCGGTTACATCGACCTATCCCGATGTTATGGCAAGATTATCATCCACTCTTCGCCTCTGATCTCCTAACCTCTCTGGGTTTCCTCGGCTCTCTGCCCGGCTCCTAATCTGGCTTTTATCGGCGGTATAAAGCACCACCACCACCGCAGCAGCAGCAGCAGCGGTAGAAGCCGCGGGGTCGGAGTGTTGCGGCTCTACTTGTTTTTGGATGCATTTCTGTGTCCAGATGTTGCGCGTTGACCTGTCACCTACTTACCCATCCGACCGCTTTATAATAACTCACATGGCCTGATTCCGACTAGGCTAGTAGGGCTTTTTAGTAAGAGAACCTCCTAATGAGGGGATGTAGTGGTAAATTAAAAGGTTGGGTAATCTCTGACCTCCAGTTGGTGTGATCAGCGTAAAGCCATAAGGAATCTCAATCAACAGTATAAACAAAAGACAACAAAAGGCGTTTCCTCCCTCCCTCCAGTCCGTTGCATCACATTAAAATCTGTTTTTACTCAGTAAAAGTGAGCTTTGACCTGTTTTCTTATTCCTCATATTAACGACAATGACCCTCCTCTCTTTGTGCCCTGCTCTTGCCCACATTTATAGTCTAATTAGTGCTTTTTTAATGATTTAGTGGGTCACTGGGTTTGAGCTAAAAGCAGCAGAGGATGATGTCACTCCCTCCTCAAAAGTCTAATACAGTTTGCAGGGTTGCAGTTTATTGGAAAAGAGCTGCATGTAAACAGCAGAAAGATGTTATTCAGATATCTCATTGAGAGTGTAAGACCCTAGAGAAATACTATAATGATATTAAAGTCAATAGAGATACCATAAGCATGATAAACACACTGTTGTGCACCTTAAATCTGTGTAGTAATGTCACAGTGTTACCACAGGGGATACACACACCACCACAGAACAATAATGAACTCAAAGTCTGATATTGCAGTTTGCTTTAGCTCCATGTTGCGTGTTCTCTCTCTGTGTGTGTGTGTGTGTGTGTGTGTGTGTGTGTGTGTGTGTGTGTGTTTGTACGGATACAGGCTGTGTGTCAGTTCAACATATTTCTTCATTTCTGGTTGTTGACGTTCTTTGGTTTGCAATGCGTGACAAGTTTTAGGGCCTGAGCGCAGCAGTGGCGGTTATCAGCGCTCAGATTGAAGTCTGACATGTTTATTTGTTTGAAGGCTAATCAAACTGTAAGAAACTGGAGCGTTAAAAGGATTTGTCTTCTGACCAGCTGAAGAATGTGTTTCCAAAATGCTGTAAGTCCTTAAAAGAATGCAATCACTTTAAAATACTGAGAATCCATTATGTCTTGCATGTTTCCATTATTAACCTTCTGTGCTGTCGGTCATCTGATTATTTGTTTGGCCGATATAATGTGAGAAAGTCTGACAATTGTCTTCAAATGTCTTATTGTGTCTTAGCAAAAGGCTAAAACCCAAATATATTAAAATTACAAACATTAAAGTAAAAGAAAAGCACCTAATTTTAACAGTTGAGAAGCTGTAATTGGAAAGTTGCTTGAAAAATGACAGTGTTATAAAAGATTGATAAAAGAATTAATTGACCAATAGTTTCAGCTCATTAAACAGTCAGCTGGAAAAAGGCATAAGGTTAAAAACTGTACTTTTTAAAGTGTTAATACTCCAAAGAAATCCCAAAATAAGACGACAAGAACAAATTCTTTCATAAAATTGTTTGCTGATATGAAATTTAAAACACAGCACTGTTATCAAGGGTATAATGATCACTGTGTCAGAGACATTTGGTTGAAGAAGGTCAGGTAACAAAGGTGGACATCCTACAGTTTATTAAAGTTCATAGTGATGTACATGGATGCAGCTTGTCGACACAGCCTGCTTCGCCTCCATGCCCTGTGCTGTACTGATAATAAAGTAGGGCCCATATGCCATAGAAAGGTTAACATTATTAGTTGGTAGCAATTATAGCCCAACTGCTGATTCCTTTGGCACACATTCTGGGTAAGAGAGTGCAGCTAATTTGATTGCTGAAAGGTTGTGGCAGTGCTGCAGAGAGACAGACTGCGAGGTAGAGAGAGAGTGGGGGAGAGAGAGAGAGAGGTGTGAGTCTGAGTGGCAGATTGCTTTTTTACTTCCAACACTTCTCACAGCCAGAGCTGCTCCGAACACAGTAATAATGCCGTCGGTTGAGTCAGCTGGCAAAGCTACAGTTTGGGTTCTCAGCGGCTACATTTTTCAATGCAGCAGTCGTCTGGTGACTGAAGAGTCACTGGTTGAGGCAGGTTTTAGTCAGGGTTGGACTACATGATAATATATACTACACAAAGAGGTGACAGAGATTTGTCAACTTTTAGAGATGTAGCCCTAGGGTTCCTATAATATTTGTCAAGCATGAGTCACCAGATCAGCAAAAAGAGGCATTAACACAAGTGTTTTTTAAATTGAATTTCCCAAAAAGAAAGCACCTTAGCACAACACATGTAGATATAATGCTGTAAAATTACATTTATTATGTTAATAATCCTGTTTAACCATTCGTTTGCATCAAGTCAGACTCTGTCACTAACCCTTAACCCAAACCTTCTGCTGTTATATATCTAACTAAAAAATGAAAACAAATATAAAAAGACTTTTAGCTCTTTGGCAACAAGTTTATGCAGTTACTGACTGGTGTGTTCTGGTATATAAAGACATGCTTACTAGATTATTTGAACTTGGAAGCGCAGCAAGGCTCAATAGCTAAACTAGCCTAGCTAACTTGGTACAGCTTTTTTTCCAAGTACATTTTCTATTTAGCTTCTTTTTTTTAATTGGAACTCTCTTGAGATACACGATAGAAACCTGCTCAAATGGGAGCATGGAGTACATTTCTCTTTTATAACATTTAGCAAGCCTGAGGTTTAGCTTGAGGCCTGAAGTTCTGCCTTTATTGGCAGAAAAAATCCTGCATTTGACATTGGCAGCTTTCACTGTAGGACCCTCAGTCACCATAGTGTGTGCAGTTTTACATTAGGGCTGCAATTAATGATTGAATTTTCATGATTGATCATTTTCTTTTTTGATTGACTGGTTGATAAGATGTCAGAAAATGTGACATCTAAGTTTCCCAGAGTCAGAACCTTTGTTGTCCTGTTCTGTTTGACCAAAACCCCAAAACTTAGAGATGCAGAGGAAAAAAGAAACCAGCAAATTTCTGCATTAAAAAAAAAAAAGAAATGAATACTCTGTCAATTGAGCGGTTGTTTAATCGACTAATTGTTACAGCTCTGTAGCTCACAGGTCTTTGCCGTGACATGATTGGTTGCATTGGTCCTTTTAGCTGCATGTGTCCGGTTTATGTCCTTTCCATTTACTGCTGATTAATGAATGAGTTGGAGGCGAATCGTGCTGATTTAGCATGAGAATTTGACAGCGTAGGCTATAAAGGCAGCAAGTATCTCGTCCGATTATACCCCATAGTTAAACCACAATGTGCAAGATCATCCATTCTGGTTTAGAGTGTCTTTAAACGAACAGATCTTCCTGATTTTTTTTATTTATTCATCCACCCATCGATCTATTTATCTCTCTATCTTCTCTGTACTCAAAGTCAAATCCTCGTCTTATCAAGTCAACAAAATCCCTCCATCCAACTGCCACGCCCCCCTCTCTGAGCGGTCGGGCTTTTATTTCAGTAATGGACAGATGGACGCCCCGAGAGATCTGCCTTCTACTTTCACATCTTGCTAATTCTTTTCATGGGCTTTTTGAAAAGGAAAACAAAACATGGCACATTTATTGGGAGCTGGTGGGGAGAGTGGCAGCGATCCACCCATTTGACCAGACCGGGTGCCAACGCTGTAAATCTCTATGCACCTTCCTCATTACACATGCATGTACACACACACACACACACACTCTGCTCGACAGTCGTGTGAGTGTGTAGCTATCTCGGGGGCTGATCCATGCCAACCAGGAGCCCTGTGGGAGGAGGGCTGCTCTCTTTGGGTTGGTGGGGGGGTTGACTGCAATCTGTGGAAAAGCAAAATACACCACTGGCACTGAGTGGATGTCGACAGAAGGTGTGTGTGTGTGTGTGTGTGTGTGAACCATTATTTATCCAGGAAAACGGCCACTGATCGCTGTGCTCTTTTCCAGCGACGTCCTGCCTCATGTTCAAACGTACCAACGCACATTTATCTAAAGTGCCAGAAGGTTTCAAACCGCCGTCGCTCTGGTTACACGCCTGCTGTATCTGAGGAGGAAACTATTTCATCTTTGTTTTATTTAATTTCTTCTTGTTGTTTTCTTTGCAGGCTGTGGAGAAAGTAGTCAAATATTCCAGAAAATAATTATTTCTACTCAGCCCGTTAAAAGAACAGAGTGTGACAGTTTTAGAAGAACAAACTGTTTTTGAGTCTCAGGAGAAGAGGGAGGCAGCTGACTTTCTAAAAAGCCTTTTTTTGTGGTTGTTGTTGTTCTTATTTAAATCTTTCACATCTTTGTTTTCATTTCATTTTATTTTACCCGTGTTTTTTTCCTCCCTTGGGATCTTTTGAGTGAATCTGGAAACAGCAGTGGGAGGGTTTTGGCCATTATTTTTGAAGGTTGCAGCAGATTCAAGAGGAACATACAAGAGCTTTGAGGCTGAGAGGCTTGTTGTCATAGTCAGCGAGTGGAGCAGAGCACTCTTTGAGGAATCAGATGAAACATTTTGTTCTAAACCTGACTTTAAGTTGATCTTCTCCTGCGTCTCTGTCTTCATTTGGTTTCATTTAGAGGTGAAACCTCAATCAATCAATCAGTCGATCAGGAGATTAGTCTTCAGCAGCTTCTCGAATGCCGGTTTGAGATTTTCTCATTTCCGTTGTCACCTTGGACTCTTAGAACTTGTTATGAACCATTTTCTGGCATTTTATTGTCCAAACAATCAATGAGGTAATCAAGAAGATAATCCGTAGGTTTATAGTATTTAAAATATTTGTAGTACTGCTTCATATTTGTAGTCAGACATCCAAGGATCTCCAAATATACTTTACAACGCCTTTACTGTGTTTGTCTGTTCATTATAGAAATGTTTTAAAGCAAATGTTTGGACCTGAGGCCTATACCAAGGTGTGAGTGTGTGTCTCAGTCACACACACACACACCTATATGATGTACATATCATCACAAGAAACTAAATTATTTACCTGAACTTATCTCACAGTAAATCAGAACCATAGAAATATGGAGAGGCCAATATTCACCTAATAGACAAATGTAACCATGATACAGATGATATAGGTTGACTCACTGATATTTATAGGCTGATATTTGACTTCTGCTGATGAAGTGGTGTCAGTGATTTACCTGTTAATAACGGGAAATAGGAGGGATAGGGTCTGGGATGCACAGGCAGATCTTCATGTATGTTTTGTGTCACTTGTTTTCCCAAAAACACGACTGTCTGTGTTGCAGAAACCAGATTCTTTAGTGTGAAATTCAAGAAAAGGAATGACACAAATAAAACAAAAAAATACAGTGTTAGCAGACGGTTTTTCCTCAGTTAGTTCAGACAGGGTTCAAGTTTTGCAGACGAATATCTGTCGTTTAGAGATCAGGAATGAAAACAGTGAAAAGGCAACGCTTTCACTCTCTCACTTTCTTTTCTTCCCTTCAGTACCAGCAGCGACCAAAGTCCTCCATTTCCTTAAACTAAACTTTGTACATAGCATCCCTGACTCAACCTAAAATTTATGTAAGCACTCTATTGTGTGTGTGTGTGTGTGGAGTTCCTTCTGTTATGTGAGCTACCTGACCTCCTTGGTACAGTCCTTTGGACACTGACACCATGTGGGCTCATGCACGGTTAAGAGCTTGTGTTTGGAGTACACACACACACACACACACACACACACACACACACACACAGGGCTGGTGAGAGGTGTCGAGGCTTTAGAGCAGCATGTTTACTTGGACCCACCTTTGGTGAATTCCTCCTGGTTCCTCAATAATGGCTGCTTTTGAGTGGAAGGTCATATTTGCACAATTTGCTTTTCGGTGTATTTGATCAATGCCGTGGACGACCCTGAGTGCATGTGTGCTGTTCTACTTTTTTCTGTAATCTTAAGACTTTGAAAGTGTGGATGTCTTTGGAAAGCGGAGACATTTAGTTCAGTTGTCACCTCTTCACAGGGCTGAGCGGGGGGGGGGGGGGGTTAAGACCTGGGGTTAGTCACGTAACTGTGATGATTAAGCTGAAGGGAATGCCTTATTATTTTAATGAGGGAATTCTCAAATCTCTCTCTCCCCGAGAATTCACTATTAATGGAATTAAAGTAAAAGTGTGTGCCATTCAGGCTGTCATTAACAATTAATTAATACTAAGTGGCACCTCAGTATTCCCGAACAAGAGGAACCAGCTAATGAGATAATAATAGGGCTGAACAGTCAGTTAAGCAGTGTTAAGCTGTCATGGTTCACAGTTAAAGGGACAGTTCGCGGGTAACTGCACATGTCTGTTCTAAATCGTTAAAGGAACAATCTGCAGTTTTGTCTTATAAATAAATGTCTGTCATCAATATCAAACTCCTCCTCTGCAGCGGCAGGAAGGGATGTGCTGATGTTCAGACAAAACAACAGAAGTTTATTTGGGATAAACATTAGGAGAAAATTAAAGCCGCACTGCACAGATTTTACATGTTGTTAGTTTGCACTTACTTCTCGTTACCAAAGGTGTCACCAAAACCAAGAAGATCAGATATCTCTGTGGAGAGACAGAAAGACGCTGAGTGTTAAACATATTCAAGAATATATCAAATATGACCATAACTGTAATAACTGTACTCTTACACACGTTTAGTCAGTGCTAAACACTGTTATCAGCTGCTGTCTGTCACATGTTGCTGTCACTATGTACTACTGTGTACTTTCTGTCAGTGCTGGTGTGACAGAGTTTTTGATTCTAATACTTTTAGATATAAGAAGACAGAGAATCTTTGTAGGCGTGCAACTATTACAACTTCTACTACTGATAACAATACAACAATTTTGTGTTCTATTTGTCAGTTTGATAGGGACATCAGTATGAAACACAACATGTAAACATGTCAGATTGTCGCAGAAATGCTCATTCTAGGCAGGAAACATGAAACAAAAACATTACAAATAACAACATACAAATGGAAATACTCGTTATAGAAGTAGAAGAAGACAAATACATTATGATAAAATACAATAATGGAAACATCATCATCTAAAATCAGATTTAAAGCGAGACAATGTAACTTTAGCTGAACAGCAGATGCTGCGGCTCAACATGATGCTAATGCTAAATAAATGCTAAGCTAATCTAACAGTAACGCAGGTGGAGAAGAGTCGTAAAGTCAGCAAATTGAAGCAGTAATGTACATTATACTGCAATATTTACCTAAAGTTTGCTAAGATTAGCTAATATTGGCCACCGTAGGCTACAGCATGATGCTGTCCAGGATTATATTCTTAAAATATATTTATAATCTGACTGTCTGTCCATCCTGGAAGAGCGATTCTCCATCTCTGTCTTAGTTTCAGAATCATTACACCCCTATAAATAAGATCTAACTTGACTTGTTATGACAGTAATAATAATAATAATGATAATAATAATAATAATAATAGTACAAATGCAAGTTGGAAAGGTTATAATTTTCGCTAAAGTGCTTTTAGATCGTGTTCGTACTATGTGTCATTTTGTCGATACTCTGTGCTTTGAGGTGGGTCGGCGGGGCATCTGTGTTTAAGTTGGGTTTAATCTGGGCATGTTTGTTTAAAGATTCTGTACCCGCTGGGCATGGCAGCGTGCCAGGCCGCCGCCACCGCTGCTGCTGCTTCTGCCCACAGGTGCACCCTGGGAAATGTAGTTCCACAAAAGAGAGGCACAGAGGGGTGAGCTGGAACAATAGAGAGAGAGACGTTGAAGGAAAGGGTGAGTGGAGGGAGTGTTTTGTGAGGTATGCTGCCTTTATACAACACACCCTGGGAGGACACATGACAGATGAGGTTTGCACAACAAATGACACGGAAACAATAGGCAATTATTTGCAATTCAAAGACTGAATGGGACTTCATTATGATTTGGTCTTGGACAGTAGATTGCTCATGGAAAAGCAGGTAAACCCTCCACTGCTGCCTGTGGTTTTAAAAATACAGCAAATAATTAAAGCACAGTCTTTGTTTTCGGTAGATGTACATTATGTTTTTGAATACATTAATCTCTAAATGAATCCAAGGAAAAGTTAATCATTAAAAATTCATTTTTTTCCTCCAAAATTAGAGCAAAAAACAAAAAATAAAAACAAAAACAAAAAAAGCACAGAGGTTTTGTAAATGGTGGCGGTGTCTGGCTGATAATCAGACGACTTAATAAGCTCAGTATTGGTGCATCCTTAGCTGATGACCTAACCTTCATCCAAATGTTTAAATATGTTTAATTTCTGACTGAAGAAACAAACAGGGCTGGAAACGTGACCTCCCGAAAGCAGATAAACATCCAGTGTTGACATGAAGTATGTTCCAAAGATAGTATAAACCTTTCAGACAAGAAAACCCTCATAAACCTGTTTAGACATCATATAGCCTGCTGCCTCTGCCCTGTAATCAACAACTCCAACAGTAAATTTTACAGCGAGGTATATTAGCCCCAATGTGGGCGAATTATTAACAACAGTGTTTACAGGAGATAATATTCTGAAATTGCTTGTTTAGCCTTTAAGAGTGGAAACCTGGGAGAAAGTAGAGGAAAGGAACAGTTAGAATGAGACAGAAATGCGTATCATGATGACCTTGTGGACGCAGGGTTTGTCCTGTAACATGGTGGTGACCTGTTTGATCGAGTGTGAAGGTGTGTTTGAGCATGAGTCAGGCCCACTTTCTGAGTCTCTGCGTGTAAGAAAATCTGTTAAATGTCTCAAAGTGATTCATTTAGAATCACAAAAAAAGCGTGACAGGTCTGGAAGAGGAACGTGGAATCTGAACCTGTATGCTTACTTTATCTGCTTCAGTTAGCTTTTATCACCGCAAACCTTTTGTTCCAGCGCGTTTTGGTCTTTCTCTGCCTGTCAGGGAGTAAAGGCTAGAGAGAAGAGAGGCTGAAGAGAAAGCACCAACCTTCCCACTCAGCTCGACTCTCACTGTCAGCTTAATTTCATTGCCTGTTCATTTTATTTTTCCCTGTTTTTCTGTCTGCATAGTTCACACTTTTTTCTCTCTGTGTGGTTAATTATCTCTGCAAATAAACTTAACCCTGACATTTCTGAATCAGCCACGATGAAACCCTGCATCTCCCTCTGTGTCAGAATGAGCTCATTTTCAGTGCCGTCGCCAACCTCATTCAACAACACGGCGGCTACAGAGGGGGTCTCGGCGATGTCAGCGTTGTCAAAAACACACAGAAGTCATTGTATGAAGAACAGAATAGAGGGTCGTCCCCTGTCATGCTTTCTGAAGCTGCAGGGTGTGCTGGGGTCTGACTCACACTACCTCGAGGAAGACTGACCTCCTTGTCATTCTTCCACAAAAAAAAACAAAAACAACAACAGGCAGGGCTGAAGCTTCTTGTACAGGCCACCTTCTGTTAGCAGGATTAGCAGGTAGAGATGGTGATACAGAGCAGCAGCATCTCGCCATATTGCTGTTTGTTAAGTGCAAAGCAACATAGTCACATATGTGTAGCACTGTTGTCTCACAGCAAGAAGGTTCTGGGTTCGAACACATCCAAAGACATGCAGGTTAGGTTAACTGGCTGCTCTGAATTGCCTGTAAGTGTGAATGTGAGCGTCAGTGTTTGTCTTTCTGTAAATTGGGCCTGTAACACACCTGTCCAGGGTTACGGATGGATGGATGGAAGTCTTAATGAACTTACAAAATGTTTTACAAGGAAGAAATATACCTCTGATGAGCTCAAAATGGCAGGTGCATCAGTCAAGTTATACAGTATTAACACATTCATGCTTGTCAAAGGGTTTACCCTTGACATTTTGGACACTAAAGGAGTTTTGTGATAAGGATCATAGGAAGGTGAAAGCATTGGTGTTTTGTTCCTTCTGTGAAAAACCTGTGTACTGTCAGGTATAATGGGCATTTCAGCCTCTACAAGCAGCTGGAGGGGGCTGGAGATTTTTGTTTATTCTAATAAACGAGAGTGAGCGTGAAGCAGAAATGAATTATTTAGAGGTAAAAAAGTCACATCAAGGGAGCATTTGAATTTAAACCTGACAGTTTTGGCGACCAGGGGTCAGACATTAACGGCAGCTGGGGCGCAAAAAGCCTTTTTAAAAGTCATAAAACAATAAAGTCATCATAAATAAATTCACACAAAATGCCCTGATAGTTTAAGGAAGCTTGTGAATATTTTATTAGTTATGTCCACATACATGAATGCAACTGTTGACCCCCATTTGCCACTGCAGGTGATTCACAGCAGCCGACGAGCGGTTGTTTCTTTCTTGCTCAGTTTGGAGTTGAAAAAACAATCGAGCAGTTTTTAATCAGAAAATGTACAGTAGGTATTAAATGTAGGTAGTAAAAACAACCAGAACAGAAGTTAAAGCTTGTTTGTTAGGAAACAATGCAAACAGGAGGAAACATTTGCATTTGTTGGGAACTGTTGGTGGTGGATTACTACGCTTTTGATGTTCTAGTGAGTATTTATACTAATAGTGTATGTGGGATTAAGTCAAAGTAAACTAGTGTGTGTGGTCATAGTAACAAAGGAACATGTCACCCAGTGCAACAGTGTGCCTCATTAATGTGTTTGGACAACAGTGGAAGTCTGTGGCACAGAGGAATAAGATGTACCAGGCCTTGGATACACAAACACTTGGTATCAGGATTTTACTGTCGGACCGGGTGTTTGATCCTTTGAAAGTTTCATTGCTCCATGTGGAAATGAGTTAAAAAAACAAGCACTTCCCCCTCTCATCATCTGTTCCTGACGTATTCGTCACACTGACCAATTATTATCTATCTGGTTACGCACTAATTCTGCTGTCTCCCTAAAATTAGGTTGATAAAAGCAGGCGTCGAAGCTCAGTTTCTTCAAGACAATAGATCCAGGGAGTAGTAGTCATGATTTTCTCTCCCAGACTTGAGCCGTTTCTTCAGCACCGCCTGCAGCCCACCTTAACTCCCACCTTACCAGCCATTTCTGTTTCTTTGTCTACAAAACCTGCAGTCTGTCATTCATCTATTTTTTTCCTGCAGACTGCCTTCTGCTCTCATCGTTGCTTTGTGTGCAATCTGGGTTGTACTCAGTTTATTGTTCAGTTTTTTGCACATGTATATTTCATTGTCAGGTGGAGGACATGAACTGTTCTCCAGCAGTGCTAATGGTTGTCGCAGGTGGGCAGAAGTTTTCACCAGGAGAGTGTGCACAAGTGTTTGCTAATGGCCTGGAAGTGGGAAATGTATTCTTGCAGTGTTAACGCTTGAGGCACCAATGTGTGAAAAGCATCTAGACGTCAGCAATGAATGTTTTGCCGCCTGTTATTGTCTAAATGGAGATACCACGGTTTGAGTTATGGAGCTCATACCATGGCTGGTTGGCTCCTGGTCACAGTGTCCATTTTCCAAACTGCTGACAATTAAATAGATTGGATGAATGATTCAAAAAGACCCAGACCAGATCCTGACGATTTTGATAAGGGTCACTGCTACTGATAATTTTAGTTTCTGATCAGACAGACAGACTTTTTAGTGATCGATTAATCTTTGATCTATAAAATATCAGAAAAGTATGAAAATGTCACGATCCTCATTTACAGCGAAATAAAACTGAAAATCAGCAAGTCCTCACATTAGAGTTAAACTTTTTGCATTTCTGTTTTAAAAAGTTGACTCAAACAATTAATTGATTACCTTCCTGATACCTTACACAATATGCTAATGGTTAAACTCATCATGTTTTTGTTTTGTAACTCTGCCACCAGCTGTGATTTAGAGCAGTTATTAGCGTTAGCACTGGCCAACCAACCTGACAGCCGCAGATAATTCATGGCTGCATAGTGCAGTGGGACAGTAAAATTTAATTTAATGCACCTTTATGCTCACAAGCCTTTGCATCTGGCTTTTACCCAGCACTGCACTGAAGCCACACACACACACACACACACACACACACACACACAGAGTTACTGTACTAGGACAGGATAAGTGGAGGTGACAGGGCCAGCTGTGCTGTGTGAGGGCCGGGCCGGCTGGCAGAGCTGGGGGCTCTCAGCTCTCCTCTGTGTGTGACCGTGTCACCCTCAGTTAGGTGTCAAGCCCACCGGCCTGCTGCACACACACACACACACACTCACACACACACACACACACACGCAATAAAACTGAAGGTCAAGCAACAAACGCCACTCTGCCGCCGCCGTCACTCCCGTCACTGCCAGGAGAAATGTCACTTGTATTTTTATCTCCTCTTCTCCCTGCTGCATCCTCTCCATCTCTCATATTCTCATTCCTCTTTCCTTCTTCTCCTTCTTCTCCTTCTCTTTATTTTTCTCTTAGTTCACCCTCTTTTTTCCTGTATCACTTCTCATCTCCCTCACTTCACATAGATACTTCTTCTCTGCCTGCTTTTTACTCTCCTTCTTCTTCTCAGTCCTCTTATCATATATGCTTCTCTTTTTTTCTCCTCCTCTCTTTTGTCTCATCTTCATCTCTCGTTTTCCTTCTCACAGCTACAATTGTATTTCTTTAAATTGTTTTCATTCATGTTTTTCTTCGATGCCTAAACGTACTTTTATGCTGCCTTCAGTATTTTGACATTTTTTTTAAGTTTATGTCACACAGTGTCGATACAGGCTCTGTTTTTTTTCGAGGCAGCAATAAAGGAATCAATCAGCCGCCGTGACTCCACAGCTCGCTGAAAGATCTCTTGAAATTTTTTCATTTAATTTCTGCCAAGAGGCACTTACATTCTGCAACTTTTTATTCTGGTAGATTTTCTAACACCCACCCTCAAATGAGTGTGTTGCAGCTGCAGACGTTCTCGTCTCAGACTTAATTGAGGCGTAGGCAGGTTATACATACATACATATTTTTCTTCATGTTACTAATATTATCATTTCTTACACTTCAGTACTGATGTCATGCCACCATGTAAATGTCCAGATATTGTTATTGTACGTAGCTCTCCAATGCTTCGAGCAGCTACATGTACACAGACACTGTACAAGCATGTGATTTCATTATTTACTTGAGTAGAGCTGCACAATAGAGACAAAAAATCAAAATGCAATTTCTGTGCATTCAATATTTCAACTGGGAGATAAATTGTGATCCATGTGCAGCAAGGGTTTTCAAAGTAATTGCTTTTTCAACACTTAAAAACAAAGATTCAGATGATGTTTAGGGTTTGGAAATGAAAGATTTTTCGGATGTGACTTTTCATTTGTAGTTATTTTGCATGCCCTCCTCAAAAAGCTGCATGAAACACATTTTTCTCTGGTTAATTAACATGGCAGCCTCATGCAATTTGGAGATTTCAGCTGCCACTGTTGCAGTTTTTGACACAATGAAAGCACTGTGTCGCACACTGAGGAGCTGAAACCCGTTGTAATGAATGTAAGGGTCAAAACCAGAAGGACAAATTCCTTTGAAATATCATCTAAGAGAGGAAATGGTAGTAAAAATGTGGGGAAAAAAGCCACAGCAGGGTGGTGAAGTGGGTGGAGTTCTGTTTGGGTGGAGGTAAAAGTCAGTGATTGGTGACTTCTCAGTGGAGTTTGTTCGAAAACTGGATGTAGACGTGAAGCTCTCGTAACTGAATCATCAGCGCTAACGGTTAGAAACTACACCGGGAATTCTACTGTGTGTCGACTGTTTCAGTAGGAGCCTGAGGAGTGAATCAACTACGACTCCCAAGAAGCATTGCGGTGAGAAACATCCGATCACTAAGCTTTAAAGTCTGTTGCTGTGCAGCTAAATTTCTCAACTTGTAGAACTATTTTCTGCAAATTTTAATACATTTGGTCTGCAGTGAACAGTTATTATCATTATTATTAATTTGATTTGTCAATTAATCAATCAGCTGTTGGTTAAGTAGTTACATAGCCATCACAGTTTTATCTGACCAACAGTTCAAAACACAAAGATAATCAATTTACTGTGACATTAAAGAGAAAAACACCACAAATCCCCAGATTGTTTCAGCACTATAATCAATTAATTCTGGATTTTTGGATCAATTCTTGTGTTTTTATTAGTTTATTTGTTTATCTAGAGTCTGCCACAGTGGTTGCTAGTATTCCTGGGGTCCGTGCCCTCACAAGTGTCTTATTTAACAATAACTGAAGGAAACACTAACAGAGATAAAGAAACAGCAGGAACACAAGCAGCTTTACATTGTGGTGTTTGTGTTTTGTTTCCATTTGCAAAACCAACATGCCAGAGCTCTGAGGCAGGTCTCTGGCTTTCTCATCTCCATAGCAACAGCTGATGAGGCTCATGGGTACTGTAGTATTTTGTATGTGTGTGTGTGTTTGTTTTTTACATAAATAAGTTGTGTAGTATTGTTGCGTTATGCAGGAGACTGTGTGTTTTTGTGTTGATTAACAGTGAGGGTATTCTTAAAAGTGAACAGATTTACAGTGGAAGCCGTACAGATAGAGTCACATCCATGTTTGATTTTTAAACATTTTTTTCAGCCAGAGAAAGAATCCCAGATCATCCTGGACGGGGTTGAGGCTTTGTGCACAGGGGCATTTTCATGTCTTGGACAGAAACTGTTGTGCACGGTGCAGCATTAACATTTCCCTTCCTTCGATATAAGCCTTAAACTTAATAAGTATCTAAATATTTGTGGGCAGGCGTGTCCACATACTTTTGGCTTTCTAGTATAATTCCACAACCAAAGGCTCAACCTAACTTTTTGTCATTATTTCAACTTGGATATACGTATTAATTGATTTCTCAACACATTAAAGGAACAGAGGATGTTGTGGGGTTTTCGACCGTGTAAATGCGACAATGTTTTTATGATGTGACTCTAATTTGTAGTTATGTTGCTTCCTTGTTTTTGTAAAAAAAAAAAAAAAAAAAAAAAAACTGCATGAAACACATTTCTTCATGGCTAATTATCATTGCAGCCTTTTGCAATTTTGACGTTATATATGCCAGGGTTGCAACAACAATGAAAGCACTGTGTCACACGCTAAAGAGCTGAAGCCTGCATAAATCAGTGTACGAGATCAGAACCACAAGGACAAACTCATGTGAATCGTATAAAAGAAAATACTTGTAAAACAGAAGCAGGCATGATTAGATGAGTCTTAAACCGTTACATTTGTCACCCTAACGTCTGATTCAGTAGAACTGAATAAATGTCATTAAACCACAACCACAGAAAATACTTGTTCCTGATTGGATCATATGTCAGAGCTGTTTTAGATTTCTGTTTTTGTCACTTCTTTTTTTCTTTTTGTCTTTTGGGGTCCGTATCTCTCCTTGGTGATGTTTTTACCACAGCATCTTAGTTTAGTTTCATTTATAATTGCACCGCTTATATTAAGCCATTCAGTTACTATGGCAACATTAATGATATTTTATACTATGTCAATAGTTGAGCTAAGTTACCGCAAAACCATAGATACTCACCACATCTTATTCTTATCTGAAAGGATAAGAGGAGCCACCCAGCTTTGCATTGTGGGTATTTCACCTCCACCTTAGCCCTAATTTGGTCACCTCATGATACATTATCTTTTGCTTAATATCTGCTGTTTTTTTTTTAACAAGTCGCCCTCTTTGACTCAGTGTTTCAGATCACTTCTGACCAAATTCACCACAAGTGACTTTAATCACTCAAAACACAAATGCAAATTTAGTTCTGAAACTGAGAAATATTGAAGACAGTTTTCTGGTGCTTTTCAGTTTGTGCAGATAAAAAGCTGCTGTTCAGATAGCCTGGGTGCCTGAGTGGAGTGTCACTTTATCTGCACCGCTCTGTTTTGCAGTGCTTTAGTTTTGGATGTGGTTAATGAGTTGTGAACATTTTGTGAACTAAGGTGTGTTGCAGCCTATCAGCGGCTCTTTGGACCGTCCACCTTTGGACTGTGAGGATGAATTGGGCAGGAGGCTGTTTAGGGAACAGTTCAAGGATAGTAGTTACAAGATAGCTATAAACACACTGAGAGGGACGACTTCCTGTGTGTGTGTGTGTGTGTGTGTGTGTGTGTGTGTGTGTGTGTGTGCTGCTGTAGGCGGAGCTAACAGAGCACATTCCTCCATATTAGTGATAATATCATTTAATATTAATGTGAGGAGGCTCCTCTGCTGCTGTGTCAATATTGAACTTCAGAGCTGCTCCCTCTCTTTCCTCCCTCCTTCCTTCCCCCTCTTTCTCTCTCTCTCTCTCTCTCTCTCTCTCTCTCTCTCTCTCTTTCTCTCGCTCAGCTCTCACTCTATCAATCTCAGACACACACACACACACACACACTGGCAAACTAAGATAGGCAAGTACACCAGACCTTTGATTTGCAAAAAGGGAAATATTTATGACCAGTTAGTTAAAGCTCCCCTGGGTACAGTGCTGCTGTGTGTGAGTGTGGGGGTGTGAGTGAGTGTGAGTGTGTGTGTGTGTGTGTGTGTGTACTGTGGGCGAACAGTAACACAACATCCTCTGCTGTGGGAGTGTTCGATGAAGGTCCACAGTGTGTGTGGGGGTTGTGTGTGTCTGTGTGTGCACATGTGAATGTGAAGTCGACTTACAGCAGCCATATGGTCATATCTGTGTGTGTGTGTGTGTGTGTGTGTGTGGGTGGGTCGCATCGTTGCCTGCTATTAAAATCACTGCAGCACTTAGCCTTGACTCCAAAATGGCTTCAGATCTGAAGCTCTTGACGTGGTGTTTTCCTTTAATGCCACAACCTGTGTGTGTGTGTGTGTGTGTGTGTGTGTGTGTGTGTGTGTGTGTGTTGGCAGCTCAGGTGAAGAGTTTTCAGCCCTCTCTTTCTGTATCTCTCTCTCTCTCTAATACATTTTCTGCTCAGCTGCTCTTGCAGGTCCTGTGTTTTGTTTTGTTTTGTTTTTCTCTCTCAGCTCGTAAACATCTACCCGACACTTGTTGTTTCTTTGGAGCCTCGTAGAAAACAAATCTACTTTTGTGTTCACAATCCTTTGCAACATATGTGACGGAAAAATCACCTGAACGCACAAATTGCAACTAAATATTAAAAATTACTTTTAAAATCCAAATTTTGCATCTTTTCACTCTTTTTCCAAGTTACTCAGCAAGTGAAAAGTTTTAGTTAACTTATTGTAAATCTATGAATTGTAGTTCCTAATAATTATTGTATTTATAACTTGTCTGTCCTGAAATTGTTGAAAACCAATCCTAAATGGAATCTACATTATCAGTCCTGTCAGGTCAGAGATCTGTTTATATCACTCAGATGTGAGGATTTTCAAAAATGCAGCTTTCAGACTCAAGTTTTTAAGAAACTGAATTTAAGTTATAACCACAGGCAGTTTTGTGAAGCCATTTATTATAGTAAAAAGCATTTTAAAG
The DNA here is from genome assembly GCA_033238685.1 of Lates japonicus. Taxonomy (NCBI): domain Eukaryota; kingdom Metazoa; phylum Chordata; class Actinopteri; family Centropomidae; genus Lates; species Lates japonicus. The sequence continues at coordinate 125,196 of BRZM01002094.1, forward strand.
GACAATTTTACTTTATTTCCTAAAAGAGACATCACTTATTCTGTTATTGAGAAGTTAATATAGCCATGTAGGGTACTGCCATTCATATTTCATGCTCTGTAATGAAATAAGCAGCTAATGGCTTTACAGCTTAAATTGTGCATCAATCTTTTGAGGACATGCAGTGTCCCTGTGTCCTGGAAGTAGATTGATGCTTTTGTTCTGCCTGCGGATGTTGACTGGATCATATGATGCACTGAGGCACAAAAATACAATTTCATGTCCCTGATCTGACCCATGAAAACAGCCAAAGAGACATTAGCAGTTTTTTAGCTCATTGTCTCGTTCTGACCTGTGACGTCTCAGCGTTTTGTTCACACCGCTGTTAAAGCCAGTGAGCCAGAGGTGAACGACCGCCAACAAACATCATGAATGTTCAACATCTGAACTTGAAACTAAGTTAAGTTCATAAAACCAGCATCTCCACTATTACCAGACTAGCCGCTGAGATTTCATTTTCAAATTTGCTTTTACACAAAAACCCTCCAGTCGAACAAAGCCAGACTGCGAAGCTCAAGCAGAGGCTCAGCTATTAGCAGCTGCAGCCATTCAGTCCATGCTGGCACAGCACTGGCGTAGCGTTTTATCACAGCATGGTGTGGCACGGTGCGGTAGGAGCCAGTGATGAGGTGTTGGAGGTGTGTTGGTTTGCAGTGAGAGCCTGTTGACTGCAGCTCCTCACTTAACAGCTCACTGCTGCTGTTTCTGCTTTTAAAACCAATCAGATGACCAAAGATAGACCCGTGTCCTGACCTGTTTTTATTTAAGTTCCACCAATGCAGTGACAAACACAGTGCATTTTCTCCACAGCTACTTCATAAAAAACAAGTTTTATGCTGGTTCATGGGTGGAAAACTTTTTTATAGATTTCTAAAATTTATTAGAAAACATATTTCTGTTGAAAGGCTCAGGCAAAATTTGATGGACGCTTTAATATTAATCATCAATAACAGCTCACTAGAAATGGCACATGCACTAAAAAAATACATTACAGTTAATTGAACTGAATAAAAACAAAAAGCTGCAGATTTCTACAGCCAAATGAGATTAACCCTCAGCCTATATAAAGTCAACATAACACGTATTTTACATCTTCACCTTCCCTCAAAACTCCTGTTGAGCTGTCACTCGCTTAAAACCCAGACGTCAAATGCAAGATTGTAGGTCTTTATCTCCAGAAATCAGCGTGAAAACAAAGCTAGTAATGAGTTTTGTAGAAAGAGGTCACAGAACATGTTAGCCAGCTCCCAATTATAACAGCAGACAACCATCTTTGTGTGTGTTTTTTAGGGGAATTTCTGCTATTAAATCCATACATTTTTCTCTTATGTGCCCTGCTGTCTGTGAATCGCCTCCTTTGTCTGTCAAAATGTAAGCAGCACGACTTCATGTGATTATCATATGATAACAAGAAGCCTCCCACACACACACACACACACACACACACTACAAGTCCAAAAACACGTTGTTCCATCAGCTCCTGACCTCGTTAACTCGCCCAGATTTCAACCAGTCCTCACATCTGGCTGATGTTGTTCAGGCTAAAAGATGCTAAATGATTACAGAGTCTTTATTATTTGTGTGTGTGTGTGTGTGCAGCGAAATGCATTTACATGAGCTGTTGTCTTAGATTAATTCATCACTTCAGTTGATTCTTGCTGACAGTAAAAGTTTGTAGCTCTGTCCCTCAGCTCCTCTGTGAGCCTGCATGATGATTAAACTGAGTGATGTATTCAAACCCAGCACTCACTGTTTTTAAAGGCCGCACCATTTCATCAAATGAGCACATATCTACATGTTTCGTGCGTGGCTGTCGAGTCCGGACTGCCCCACCGGTCAGCAGGTCAGTGAAGTTTGCAAAAGTCTTTTTGAATGTTCTTGCAAATCCCGTCTCTTATTCACCAAAACCACAAGTTAAACCCCACACTGTCTCACATCGTCTCAGTGTATCTAGTCATTACACAAAACTGAATTTTTTTTAGAGACAGAATCCCCATGACCTTGGAAAATCCATACAACCAGCTGTCAACAGTTTCCATAGGGACTGTTTCTTTAGTGTCAGTGTAAGCATGTCACTGTATCTGGCAGCATCAGTCTCTTTCTTTTCTGGTCACTCTGGTTTTGCGTTACTCCTCCTCTCCTCCCTGCTGACTGCTGATAGTGTCACTTATGTACAAGTCATGTTCAGCCTGCTCCTCTGCTGAGAGATGCTTTTGATAAAAGGCTCAGATAAAAGTCAAATTGGAGCCATTAGAATCATTTTCTCCTCTTCCATAAAAGATCTCACACAGTGTTGTTGTTTGGCCTCTCGGAGCTGACCGGGCCGCCGCCTTCCAGCAGAGTCAGATCGGCGTAAAGTGTTCGGCCTCTGACCTCAGAGCTGTGTGCAGGGCTAAAAGTTGAGGCCGCTCTCCTGCACAAAAAAGGAACTTGTTGCCGTGTTTCCACGTGGGAGCAGCAGCGCACCTTTATTTCCTCTTGATGTGCACGTGCATGAGTGTGTGTTTGGGTTTTTAAAGTTCCAGAATAATATGTTGGTGAACCAGAACCTTTAACACCTGCATGTTGTTGGACCAACAAAACACCAAACAGGGCTGAGTGGAAAAGAAACCTCAGTCACATACATGGTGAAATAATATGAGCTTTTACTGATGAACAGAGAAATGTGTATGTATTTCATTTCATTTACATTCATTTTATTTTTTATTTCAATCAGTTTCTGATTCTTAATCTGTAAAAAGATTAGAGGCTTTGTTTTTGCTCTCTCTTTCAGGCCTCGATCAGTAACTTCCCTCATGTCATTAATTACAGGATTTAAATTGATTTTAAAAGCAGGTTATTGTTGATTTCATTTTCATCCTGCAGCCCAGTTCAAATTTAACCTGCAGAACAGAGACATATAAACCTGTGATCTTGTAATCACCCAGTCACTCTGTACAGCAAACAGAAAAACAACATTCAAAACTACATTCAAAGACTTATTAATAATAGTTTTAGTATAATTACATTAATAGTCTTTATACATGTGGTCACCTTCACCTTTATCTGTTGAGTTTTATATGGATTTACATTATCTTCTTCCTCTGCTGTTTCTGTTTTTACACCAGGTTTAATCGATGTTATTGACGCGTTTGTGAGCTCCGGAAAAAGTAGCAGCTCCCATGAATAATGTGGGTTCAGTGAAGCAATAATGAATACGTAGGTTTAAGGTTGTGCCAACAAAGTACATAAACTTACAGAGGAGATTTAATTCTGCAGAGGTTTGTAATTTTTAAATAACAAACTGTTTCAAGTGTAATCAAAACTGAAGTCGAGGAGTCTGATCTGTTTAGTTGATTTCAAATTAAATTATCCAATGAAACTTGATTGTGCAGAAAAACTCTCTGACTGAGAACTGGGACATCTCCTGTGTTCGCCTTCAAAAAACCTCGTTTTTTTTGCCTTGAATTAAAATTATGTGGTTTCTTCAAAACGTCAAAACCTCTTTCATCACTCACCTTGTAACTTAAACTAACAAATTAAGGGGTTTCCTCATTCCACATTTTTCTGCAACCCACTTTTTTAATTTAACAAAAGAAGCCAAAATGATTTAATGTTGTATCAGCACAAGCAGCTGAACAACAACTTAAACAAAATAAAATACAGTTAACATTCAGCACAATTAAATTAGAATCAGTCAGTGTCTTATTTAACAAACAAAAATACAAATATTATCTGACTCAACAGTTTCCACTCAGTATTTTTAGTTTAGGATAAACGGGATAGAAAAGAAAAGAAGAAAAAAATCTAAATTCCTTTCAGTTTCACGTCTTTGGACCTCTAACAATAATTCTAATTAAACAGTAAAGGTGATAATCGCTCTCTGGTGCAGATATGTAAACAGTGACCAGGTGAAGAAAGTAGGTTCATTTTAAGAGGTTACAAGCCAAAACCCAGAGTTTTAAACAGGTCTTAGATGATTTTAAATCCCTCAGTGTGGAGGTGTTTGTGACACATGCACTGCAAACCTCAGCTCAAAACATTTAGTCCAGTCACAGAATTTCACTTGAATCTCTTTATTTTTTCACAGTGGCTGCTTTCCTCTGTGGTCTTTTGTGTCGTGTATATATATTTACTCTTCTTCTTCTAAAGAGGAGTCAGTGACAGTTGGTGCTCTGTCCTGTGGTCTGCAGTTCAGCTACGAACCTGTGGTGTTCACATAACGTTGGCTTAGCCGGGCGTGGACGTGAATGTTTGCATTAATCTGCCTCTTGTGTGTGTGTTGGGCAGGTTTTTTGGATTTAACATCATAATGGCTTCTGTGGGTTTCGCTCTTATCCCCGTTCGTCAATGGAGGCACGTGGCTCACCATCTCTCATTTAGTGCATGTACTGAATCCTGCACTACACACACACACACACACACACAGATACACGTATACATAAATATAGAGTTAGTCAATCAGTCAGTCAGCATGAGGCCCCAGTAAAAGCCTCCACCGTGTGTTTATGGTGAGAGGGGGAGGAGACGGATGGAGCTTCACAGCGGGACTGTTTCTCTCGCGGCTCGGGAAGGATCGCTGCTCCATCAGATCCTTTGTGTCTTATGAAAGAAAAGGAGACGCCCTCTTCTTTTCTGAAATAAAATCTGATATAATACGACTCTGCCTTTACTCTTTAGGCCATCAAAAGTGAAACATCCACACTCAAGTGCTGACGATGGCTCTGTGGCCAGAGCCAGTGAATGACTGTATGTTACAATGAGTTTCCACCATCAATGACTGTGTATTGTTGCATTTTAGCAGCAGAAGTCTCCCATTGAATAAGATTTATGTGCAGTTTTTCTGCACTAATTCAATAGCAACACACTGAAGCTAATACAGAAGTAATGTGATGTTTATATAGTGACAGTGTCAGCACTGAAAACGCTATTGTCCCTGGTTCGATTTCCAGTTATCACTGTCAGCATTTCATTGTTAAACCATGGCCTCGATCTTTCTCTGTAGCCTTAAAGACCATTTTAACATTTGACTTTGAGCTGTGTTACACTTACTACAAAATATGTTTCGCTATTTTTTTTAGAGCTTAAACAATTTATTTAGAAAATTTGATTGAAACTTGAGCTGTAAAAATTTAAATTTTCCTTTTTTAAAGCAAAAAATCACTGTTTTTACTGGTTATGATCAGTGTTTTTGACATTTTCTGGCCCAAATAATGACGTTATTAAACGTGAAAATAATCATCAGGTTAACCAATAATGGAAATAATACTCTAGTTAGTCCCCACTGTTTAGTTGGCTACACAGTAATTTGATCTCACATTTGAATTGAGTTCGTTACTGCAGCAGTCAGTCAAATTTGAATCTATGATTTGGTGATAAATCTGAACCTTTAACTAACTTTCTTCCCTATAATTCAGATTCATTGTTGCAGCATTTTCATTGCAAATACTGCTGTGTAAGAGAATAAAACATCCATCGGATCTGACAGGAAATTATGATTATACTGCACCATTTTGTTTTAAAGTATTGTTTCTGTTCTGATAAATACAAAAAGATAAAAGACCAGGAGGACAGAAAAGAAGTGAAACATGTCAAACAATTTTTTTTTAAAACCTAAATATGAACCCCAAACTCTTGAACCAACCAGGAAACAATATAGAGGTAAAGCAAAATATATTAGTTTTGTTTCTTTAAGAAATAATAAAATAAAAAATTGGGCAAATATTCTGATAATCCATTAATTGCTTGTTTGTTTCTCGTGAAAATTGAAAACATTTATTGATTTAAGCTTCTCAAATGTGAGAATTTCCTTCGTGGATAAAACCGATGATTCACTGTTTTCAGACATTTTATAGACCAAACCTTTCATCGCTGAACTGAGAATATAATCAGCACACGAATTAATACCGAAAAGAATTGTTAGTTGCAGAACCATTTGGCTGTGTAAATGAAAATGTCGTTGAAAAGACTCGGCAGTCATGCAAAGCAGAGCTGTGACACAGTTCTTCATTCTTCCCTCTCACCTCTCAGTATCTTGACCTCTCTGTGTGGCTTTACTTTGTGTTTAAATGTAAGCAGGTGTTTTCTTGGAGGCAGAGCATCTCGTCTGGTCTCCTGGGGATGATAGAAGAGGCAGTGACAGTACAACAGGAACAATGAAGGACTCGAGAAATACAGTTGAAGAGATGTTCGAGCGAGAGAACGCAACTGCAGAGGAAATGAAAAATGATTCAGCGAGAGGGAATAAAAGGACGTGAGAGTGTATTACAGAGTGAGTGAACAAATGAGAAATAAACTAAAAACTAGACATGAGCCAAACAGACGAATAAAGACAGGAGGAGTGTTCAGGTTCGAGTCAAGAAGAAAGTGAAGAGGAGGAGAGATGAGGAAGTATTGAAGGATAGAAATGGAGCAGGAGGGAAGTAATTAAAGAAAACGAACAAGAGGAAGCAGAGAGGGAATAAAAAAGGTATTAATGAGTGGGTGGAGAGAGAGATTAGAAAAGTAGAGAAGGCATAAAGAGAAAAGGAATAAAAAATGAAAAGAAAAATGGGATTAAAACAAAAGGCTTAAAGAGTGAAAATCTGAATAACGTTGATTTTCATGGGAGATAAAAAAAATTAAAGGGCATGAAAATGAAAGGAAATAAGAAGAGGAGGACTGCAGATGGAGAAGCTACAATAAGAATGAAGGAGAATAGAAAATCTGAGCAAACAGAACAAAAAGAGAATGAGAGTATGTTTTCCTCCATTTGTGTTATTGTTCGGGTTTGGAGGCCGTCTGTGTCTCCGGCTGAAGGTTGTGTTCAATCCATCCTCCCTCAGTATCTTATTCTCTCCTTAACCCTCACACACACTCAGTAAATCTAGCACGACAATGATCACATAAGCCCTGTGTGAGTGTGAGTGTATGTATGTGTGTGTGTCTTTCTTTTGTCTCATCCAACATTTAAATCTCATAAGGAATTTACCCACGTGCCCCGGCAGGGCAGAGGAGAGGCGGCTAAAGAGGGTTTGTCAACCCTCAACCTTTAAACCCGACAGAGAGCAGCAACACCCAAAACAACATGGCAGTAGTTTTAGATTTGTGTGACAACAAAAACAATAATCAATGGGGAAAACGAGGAAGAGGAAGGCGTCCTGGTGGACTCGTCTCTTGGCGATCTCTCCAGCTCATGTTGGTAAAAAAAAAAGTTGAATTATTTAGATGAAGTGAGTTAAAGCTACACGCTAGTATCATGGCTACAGGTTTTGTGGGACAAACTGTCATTATACTTGAACACTGGAAAAGCAACAGGAGGCAGTTTTGTGGATTTACACATCAGTGCGTTCATGATTTCATATTCACCTGAACTTTAAAAAGAAAGCAAAATGGGGAAGGTGTGTGAAGAACATGGAGGCAGCTGCAGAGACCCTGAGCTCTTTGTCGTGTAGAGAGTCAGAGAAATTGTAAAACCCAAATAAAGGCAGTTTTTCTCTGTTCTAGCATATCAACAAAATTGCTGTGAAAAAAAAATTAAATTATGGAAATATCTCTAAAATGAAATGAGCCTCTCACCAGGAGTTTCATGTCATGTATCTTTCAAAGTGAGCCTAAAGTCACCATGTGTGTGTTCAGGGCTGTGAGAAACACCTGTAGACATTGATTAAGTCTGTGGAGCCTTTGATTCACCTGCAGTTTCTCAGCTCCTCCTGCGAAAAGCATAATGGAGCAGAAATGCTATATATAAAAAATCTTAAGTCTTTGGGACAAAGGCAGATGAGATACTCCAGCAGAGATTAAACAGGAGCTGCAGCTGCTCTGGACCAGGATGCCTCACATCTGTCCACAACAAGCTCCACTCTACCATTAAAGAAAAAAAAAACATTGTGATTGCTTAGTACAGGAATACCGAACCTCGCGCCTCAGCTAATCACTGGCATTAAAGCTTAAAAATCCACTCCACCCCTCCCACTGCTGTGTTTGGAGAAGGGAGGGTGTTGAGCCTAGCCCCTCGGTGTGTTAGGTGTCCAAGGTCCTGCCTGCACAAATTGGATTTTCTGTTCTCCAGTAAAGCTGTTCGCTAAGCATGATGTCACTCCAAATCTGCCTCTCTCGCTCTGCTCTCTCTCTGTGGCCCTCTGGTCAGAGTGAATTTTTAATTCAAGTATAGAATCCTAAGTCAGGAGGGGACCAGATACTAAGTTATTGGCCGCAATGTACAACCCGAAATGCTTCTGCCTGCAAAATCCACAAACAAATATAGTGTGTGTGACTTCTTTTACATGCACGTAATAATGCATCGGAAAAACTGTGTGCTGAGGCGGTGCATCTTTTACTCAGTTGCGTGTGATGGTACAGTGAGTCACTGAATCTCATTGAATATGTGTGTGTGTGTGTGTGTATTGCAATTACAGTTGAAGCGTTCACTAGATCTTTCACACTGAATTTATCAAAACAAAACCATCAAGTTGATGCTTTCTTTTCATTCTTGAATCCAGATTAAATTCAGTAGTTAATCTAGTCAGCATCTGGTTTAAAGGAGATTCTAGACTTTTTGTGTTACTTTTGCCCTGAAATGAACAGATAATGGCCAAACTGTAGTGTTTCCAGTGTTTCCGCCAGACAAGGTTGGGAATAATCTCAGTAATAGTGAATATGAAAACATGAAAAGATTTTGCAGAAATCCATCCTTGTTTGTTGAAAGCATGTGTTGTGTTGACTGATCTGTTGCATATTAAACAGTAGTGGTTTTCTTTTCACTTTCTATTAGCATGTTTGGAGCTATTTCACCCTGGAGGTTTGGTTTGCTGTAGACTGTGCAGGATTTTTTAAAAAAAAAAGCATGAAATCAGCTCAAATGGATTAAACTTACTTTTTTTTATACTGAAAAGATCACGGGACTGCCATCATGTGGTCAAATAGATTTCCCGTTTCAGTTCAGATCTTTGATTAGTTATTATAAAAAAATCACTGTATAAAAAAAACTAACTTTAGTAAGTCTTAAGTCCGTCTTCTTCTTTACATTGTGGACAGTGTTTTTGCTTCACCTCAACTCCATCGCCCATGTGAGCGGCATTAACATGTAAAATGATGATTTTAGACCTCATTTTAGGGAGATAGACTTGTGACCAGAACCGCTGGGATTTGAATCCTGAGTGGGGTGAATCAAAGATTAACACTCTAAAGCTTCCCTTCAGAGATGTGGTGGTGTTGTTGCTCTAGTGAGCCGAGGTAAGGTGAGAGTGGAGCTGGAAAGACTGGCAGATACTATCCTCTTGAATCTGCTCTTCAGAATCCATAGCAATCTCCTTGTGAGATTACAAGACATCTCGTGTCAAAACGACAATTTTGACCTGTTGTTGAGAGTCCTCAAGATTCATGACAGTTTGCATCAAATGCTAACATTTACCAAACAGAATGGGAAATTTTTGTGCCCCAAAGATGGAACAGGTCAAAGGCCAAAGGGGTCAAATCATAGAATTTATACTCTGAGGAGCGAATATACAGGTTTAACAAGGCTGAGTTTGAGCACTAACAACACTGTTACCGACAGTACAGCAGCATGAATCTGCATGTAGGCAAGCGAACACATGTGCCTGTCCTTGCATGAAACTGAACAATGTTACAGTTTAATGTAGCTTTCAGCATCTTATGTCCTCGTCTCCAACTTCCGAGTCTGAATAAATTTTTGCTCGAGTCTAGGTACAGGTCCGACCACAGTTTTACAACATGAGGAGGCTGAAACAATTGATAGCCTGTCCGATTGGCAGAAAATCAATTGTAGCTACTGTGTTTGATAGTCAGTTCATCATGAAGTTTGGAGAGTCTCTCTAAGTTTTAAAGGAAACCATAATCGTAAAAAAGTATTTCAACTATTTTCTGACATTTTATAAAACTAAACATGAGCCTGTTGTGCTGTAGCCTCATTGTAAGCCAGGGAAAAACTGGCGGAGGGTCAGACCTGTGACCTTACATACAGGTGATCCCACAGCCTGCAAGCATGATCACACAACCCGATCCGTTTGTCTGTTATATAAGTCCTTATCTCTATAATGCTGTGTTAGTATTTGTGATCTCTGTCCCAAACTAGACTCCAGTTAGCAATAAGTGACTCATCCTCTTTGAGAATAGGCTGCTGATTGGCCACATAATGATGCTGAAGTTGTAAATGCTGCAGGACACAGCCTTTTACATACTGCCGACTTCAGCTCGTAACTAAGATATATGTCAGCCTTGTTTGCTTTCATCAAGCGGATATTTCTCATTGTTGGGACACCTCATTTTGGCCACCATGGATGTGTATTTTTGTTACACAGTGAGAGCCATTATACTTTACTCTCCTGAAAAAATGGTAATTTAGATAATCAGATCCCACCTCCTTTGCAAAGAACTTGATAGTAATTACTAAGCGGAAGATTGGGGCTCAGAGGCTCCATATGGGGGCAATAAAGCAGACAAAGGCCTCGGTTCACAGCTCTTTGATGCTAGCGAGGAGATTCAGCATGTGATTGTTGACTCGTGTACCATGAAACAGAACTTTCCCACAGTGATGCGCCAATTGCTGAAACTAGCCGCAGCGCCAGAACAAGCAGTCTTACTGACTTCCGGACGCTGGCTGTGATGAACTACAGGATCACCGGCTTGCAGGCGCCCGAAACAATCTGCTCAGGGCTAAAAGCCCCTCTGTAGTCCACGCTCTGCAGGAGCCTTTGTGGAAACACGTCATGAAACTGATGCCTGATACTCATGCATTTGTGAACGAACCTGGAGGTGTTGTTACAGATAACAACTAAATACGTATCACTATCAAATTCACCATAGACTGTTAGATTTCCAATCTGTGTTTTGAAATCTATGATTTAGACCTGGCTTTGAACAGTTTTTCTCTAGAGTACTATCTAGAAAAGTTCTATAAAGCCCTAGCAAAGGTCCTCAGGGTCTAAAACGGGATGGATGAAGTAAAAACGTTTATTTATATCATTTTACCTCACAGAGCACAGGAGCTTAACAGGTACACGCTGCCTTGGTTGTTAAGTTTATTTGCATGACTTTAAGTGGAAGAAGTATTCAGACCCTTGCATGCCAAAGTAAAGGGAGTGCGGCGCGGTGACTCACACAAACCATCCAGCAATCAGCAGCAGGCAATCTAGCAATTCCGTGTTGTATAGTAAAGTGCTGCTTTTGTCAATGGAGTCTTGCGGCAATGTTTCTTCTAACAGTCTCAGCCTGTCGGTGGCAAAACAAGTACTCAAGTGGACCTACTTCAAACTGGACATACTTGATCAGCTCAGTTCGGATCCCAGATTGAGTCTCAGCTACATGAACCAAGCAGACCTGCAAGACTTTTGACCACCCTGTTCCGTTCTGGATTGTGTAGGCATGTATGGCGCTGGTTTTGGAATGATGTTGCGGTTAGTTTTTTTTTTAATGGGTAGATAACCACTAGACATTAGTGAGATATGTTGTTTTTACATTTTGGTCTCAGATGGATCCTTAACAAAGGCTTCAGGGTTTCCTCCAGTGCAATAAAGAATGGATAAGATCTTCCTTTCAACATCATCTGAACCTGCACCTTGCCCTAAATCCCTTAATTATCCCTCAATACTAGTCATCATTAATTAACTTCGTTACAAGCCTGAGTGGTTTCAATTTGGTTTTAACAGGTCGATTGGGGCTGGCCTTCACTGGTTGCCCTGTGCAACTCTTAGGGCCAGGCTAGTTAGTGATCTTTCCTGCTTTCTCCTGTTCTTGCTTACCTGATGCAGACGCAATAACTCCACAAGGATTTTCTCTTTCTGGGGCCTTCAGCGCTTCAGAGTGTTAAAAAAGAGATTTCATCATTGTACTCACAGCACCAATGAAGTACATAGATACGTTTTTGTCAAACAGATGGATCTAAGCAAACCTGCAGCTGTGCAAAGATATGGTGTTTTGTGGTCAAGCGGTGGATGATTGGCGTCCATTAGAAGGGGGTGACAATGTCAGTAAAACAGAAAAAGAAAGAAAACTTCCAAAGCAGTTGCTGTATGTCACCCTCTTCAATCTAGAAAGGATTCACTTTCCTGTAGTTACAAATTACTGCTCTAGAAATGACTTGAGTGGTTATTTAGGAGCCATTATGCCGCGGTCTTTAAAGCCAAAAGTCTCTATCTCAGTAACAGTTTAAAAACCTTCTCTCTCTCCCTAGAGTACAAGCCAATATTTTAGATTCTTTCATTCCCGCTGTGAATAAATTTGCCTCCTGAAAATTTAAAGAGGTTGATGAAACAAGAAAAAGTATTTAACGGGCATCACAAAACTGTCTGCAATTCCTTAATTTCTTGTTTCATTGTTACGGCTATTGACTTTGCTGACATTCATGTTTCTTTTTCATCTCTTGCCGCCTTATGCGCGCCAATGAAAGAGTTTATACAGTTATATGGATGGAATATTGTATTGGCCATACAAATAAGAGGCTCTTATCTCTTTTCATGGGGAAGGAGGGAAGAGATATTTTGGTCTTCGGCAGGAGGGTGGATCAGAGGTCGAAAGTACTTAAAAGCGAAATTAGATCACTTTTTTGTAAAGAGGTAATGTAAGTACGGGTTTTCATACTTATTTAAGCTCTTACGGCTGAGTGCTCACAGGTCAGTGTGAGACTTTATAGAGGTCCTATAAAGGCCAGTAAGCAACAGGACATTGGCCATTTTACACAACAATCTAGTCAAGTCATTTGCATTGATTATTTAGTACTTTTTAATTTCATGTTTTTTTTTTTTTATATATGCCAGCTACAGTAACACTTTGTAAGGACATCAAAACCTACGTAATACGAAAGCAAAGCTAACACTGTAACTAGAAGGGATGGCTTTGTGACATGTTTGCTGTGCAAAATAAACAACAATAACAATGACTGCACCTCCACAATCACACATATGTTGTCTGTGGCTGTGTGATTTTCTGTGAAAACTTGTTACTTGCAGTATTTTCAGTTCTCCGGCCAATGGTCTCATACATTAAATTAAATGTGTCTCCTAGTAATGAGTCGGGGATACAAAAATAGAAGGAAATGATAAGCCATTGACTGTGTGTGAGAGAGGACTGAATCTTCCTCTTTCTTGTAAAACGTAAGTCTTGGCATTTGTTGGCTGGTAAACCATAGAATTCATTTGCAGAATCTGTCATGGACTTTGTTCTCGGTCGAAGCGGGTGGTTTGAGGGCTAGCATCCAGATGGTGCTGATACCTGGACTGACCCATAGGCATAATGGTCCTAGAAGCGTCAGGAGGTCATGAAAAGCACAAACTGGTGTCACTTGACTTAACGTTGCTCTCTTCCTTGTCTTTCTTTTCTACATATGACCTCCGCTCTCAGGCAGTGACTCTCATCCACTCCAGTTTCACAGCTTTGCTGAAGCTCTCCGAGGCGCGATCTCACCTTCAGTTGGGTTTCTTCAGGCAAACCGACCATGTGCAACAGGATCAAGGCTTGTAAACAAAGCGTCGTGACAGTTGTAGCTCCTTTGTTGGACAGATGCTCGATGGCCTGTCATCCTGCAAGTTTAAGTTTTTTTTGTCGTGAAGGGATTCCAGAACTAATCAGATTTCAGTCTTTGTCTTTAAATAAGCATGATGGGCTTATCTGTGTATAACAGTTAAAAGAGCATTAATAGTGGGGAATCTGTGCAGATAATAATCTGATTTGGTTTCCCTCAAGTTTATTTTATCATGCTTGATTTTCCATTTACTAATATGCATTTCTTAGCGGTGACGCTTTTTCAATTTTCCCGAACCCTTTTGTGCGATTCCAAATCAGCTAGAAACATGTTATACTGTCATGAATTTGGGTAGACTACATTGTTGGGATTTTACTTCAAAACACAGAAATTCCAGATGGACTGCATGCAGTTTTTCAATTAATAAGTTAAAGAAATCACCCACAACCCTGTCGACGCAGAGAGAAGCTTTAAATGGGGTCTTGCCTCAAAGATTGAGAAATTTAGGGGGTTAGGGGCTGTTGTGCTTCTACTAAATTCAGATTAAATGATCAAATTACTTACTTAGAAGATGGCAGACTAAAGATTTCTAAACATCTCAGTGGTGTTACTTGTTTTAGAGTGTGAAAGCGCCTAACACGTTCCAGTTCATCCCAGTCCAGTCTGTTCTCAGGTCTTCTGCTCCATCTCACCTCTGTTGTTCTTTGGTAGGTTTAATTGGCAGAAAATAAAAGAATACACTAATTACCACTCCCATTCGTTAGTACCTCGCTAATCACCACTACCGCCTCCCACACACACACACCAACACACACCCCACAACATCCACATTCATTTGCTCAAACTCACAAACTCCCCCATCTCTCCTTTAATTGTTTTTAATTTGTTTCCAGTTAGCACTTTCATGTGACTGCACCTCCCTCACTTTCTTCTTCATCTAAGAGAGAATATGCAAAAACCCAGAAGGAGGGGGAATGAGAATATGTGGGGGGTGGTTTGTATGTTTCTATTGGAGGTCAAATAAACAAAGAAGATAAAGCAGATAGTGGTGAAATCTGCAGCAGAGGGCCTGTGCAGAAAGGCAATACTTTGAAATATGTCCAGGTCTCGTCTCCAGGAGCGGAGATCAGAGGGGAAAGGAAACGCAGGCACCATCATCATCCTCCTTCCTGCTCTCCACCACATAATGAAATAATTAGATAATTAGACAAGTAATTGGACTTATTCTTTTTGTCTTTCCTCCTGCAGTGACGTCTGCTCGGCTGCAGAAGTGAGCGAAGCGAACAGAAAAGGGTAGCGCAGATTTAGAGCAGCACCACGCCCAAGCACTGCCTCAGGGCATTATGGGGAAACAGGAGCCCGAATTTGCCTTGACCTATAGTTTGCATTTCTCAAAATAAGCCCTGCATAAACACCCTGTGTGTGTGCAGTAGGAGAGAGCAGAGCGATTCTTTGCATTAGGCACTCATCAAACATTGCTTTATATATTAAAGGATGATTAGTCAACCAACCAATCAAACTCGACCTAGTTTTTTTTTCCTCCTTCCCTTCCCTGAGACATGACCATGTTCAAATGGTGAAAGTGTGACTGGCTCCACGCCACAGAAACATAATGTAAAATCTGCAAATCCACAGTTTGATGTGTGGTACAATGGTGTGTGTTGATTCACCTTCCTGTGAGACAACACCCAATTTTGATTGCTTCTACAGTATTTCTGCTGTGTTAACAAGTGCACGTGTGTGTGTGTGTGTGTGCGCAATGGTAGTGTGTTAGTCACAGAAATAGCTGCCAGCGCACATCAGCCTCCTTTGAGCTCATCACCGGATACTTCAGAGAGAGAGAGATGAGATGAGATTAGGGATTTGGTTTGCCGAGAAGCCGTCAGATTGAATCGACACACCACGTTTAGGATGTGTGTTTTTATGCGTGTGTGTGTGTGTTTCCCTGCAGTTTGTTTGATTGTGTTTTACCACGCCTTTGGCCAATCATGCACGTAGTTGCTTTATTCATTTTCCTCCTCATTCCCCAGGACACACACCCACACATGCACACACATAACATACAGAAATGCACATACTTATACACACCACATTATACAGAGGTGCTGGTTGCGACTCTTTGTAAAACAAGCTTTTGTGTTTGTATTTGTTCTCACACACACAAACGCACACAAAAATGGCTCAACAGTTCCACTGAAGTTTGTTTTCCTGCAGAGAAAAAAAGGATTTCGTTGATCTTTCCTCGCTCTGATGTTTGTGAATCACTGCTCTCTCGCTGCTCTGTGGCTCTTTGTGTTGCAGCACTCAAACAATTCAGTTGTTTAAATGATGTCTCACTTTCCAAGAATTTGAACTTGGTTAACAAAAATACAGCCAGAAGTGGTTTTATTATGGGTATGAGTGTTGCTTTTTATTCTCTTTCTGTTTGTTTTGTTGTTTTTTTTGGGAGGGGGACTGAGATCCATTGCTGATAATGTTGCCTTCGCTTTTTTCAGATGTAACTTTGACAGAAAAAGAGATATAAGATTAATTTCAACACAGTGCTTACAGTACACAGCACCTCATTAGCTTCCTGTCTTGCCTGGTTGTGTGTCCTCTACGGCCTTGAAATCAGACCCTCGATCCACCGAGGCACCAAGGCCAAACAGAATTTTATTTCTTTCCAGGAGTCAGTCAGACATCATCCAGTCAAACCAGACAGCCGGTCCTTGGGGCGACATCTGAGAACGTTGTCACAAACATTGCGTGAAAGAAAACAGACATTCAAAGAAAGGAGGGGAGCTTTCAGAGACAGATTCATGGCTACATCACGGCTATTCAAGGCTACATCTCAGCCCCTTCCACCATGACATGATGTTTTTCCATGACAAAAACTAGATATTCTTACACATTACCACACTGAACGACATGATATATGTCAGTTTCAATCCAAGGTTTTGCAGACTTTGCTGCATCTTACCAGCACCACGTTGTTCATGCCATATGGCAGTTTTTAGTGTACATGCATCTTAAATAACAAAAATGAATCCACCACTATTCTAGCACGTAAAAACAGTTCACATAAACTGTTGTATGAACTTGAATAATACTAGAACACATAGAAAATGGGATGTTAGCATATGTCCAAATACAAATATGTGCTTATGTGGCAGAGGATAAGACTTGTCTCTGATTGGCTAGGTGTCCATTAGATTAAAGATTAAAGTCAATTTAAATGTACCTTTAAATCTGGGTTCATGTTAGCCTAGTTTATCTTAGACTGCAAGTAGGTTGAGCCACAATACTGATATCTTTTTCTTTTCCCTATTTTCCTGGCACATTAATTGATTTGTGGCCACGAGGTAATAGACAACTCCAACAAAACTCTCAGCATTGAGCTTTTAGTTTATAAAAATTGTAGCATGTTAGCGAACAGCTGCCAAAACATTAAGCAGAAACAGAGCACTGGCATCCTTTAGGAGCTGTGTTTCTGGCCACCTGGCAAATATAAATGTAATATCCTTTGATCCAGCAACTCCTGAGAAAAATATCTGGCTCCCGTTTATGTTGCTAAATATTTGACTTTTATTTACCTCCAACTGGGCACCTAACAAACTATCTTGTGTTTGTTTATTTCGGTCTTGTTGGTTGATAACCAAAGCGTCAAAGCAGCTGAAATCTGTGAAATGATAAATGTCTAAATCTTTGTATCTTGTGTGTAAACAACAGACATAGCAGGACTGCTCATGCTCCTTTGGGTCGTGAATCAATATGTCCAGCCTAACAATGATGACCATGCAAAGGAACATACTGTACTCAGACATTAAAAGATCAACCATGAGATGAATTTTACATATCATTCTCTACATTAGACATACTGTCCCTGTGAGTTGAATCCAAATCACAGTAAATATGGAGCATGTGTGGAGAAAATAGATTAGTCTGCCAGTAAATTTCTGTTTTAGTGTTTCTGGTTGCTGACTCGTCATGTGATCTCCCCCCGTGTCATTCCAAATCCTGAGTCTCCTCACCATGTCCCTCACTGTCACCACTGTGGATGAGATGTCTTGCCATGTGGAGCTTATAATGAAGGTCAAAATGCAATGAATTACACAGATTAATGTTATTTTCTTTTACCCAAGAAGAGCAGCCTCTGTGGAAATGGCTGCAGCTAATGAGGGCTAATTTAGAGTGCAAGGATCATAGAGATCAATGAGGCCTGTTTCACCACTGACCAGATGAAGTTTAGCTTATAATTCTTAGCACAACTTTAGCATTAGGGGTCAGGGGTCAGGGGTCATGATCTGCTCCTGTAAGTTAAGATGGAACATATTTCTCTAAGTGGCACTCCTTTGTATAATTTGTGTCTCCTTTCTCTTATCCTGTCAAAATAGTAATAATAGTAGTAATAAAAGTTTTTAATTTTAAGGATTTAACATTATTAGCACACACATTTAACAGATAACTCTTATATTTTTTAACTTGGGCCTTATATTATTCCGATTCAGTACCACACAATAACACAAAAAAGACTGTGTAGGGGTAAAAAAAGAGTTGCTACATAGGAACACACCTCCGAGCGTTTCACATGTCTCAGGCCTTTGACAAACATAATAAATTGGCTACAGAAAGCCTAGGGCTAACTTAACTTTACCTCACATGTGTATTTATTATTCCTTAAAAATGAGTGGCTTGTTTTACCTCATTCAAAATATTTACTGCTCATAAAACCAGCCCAAGAACAGGCCTTACTTCAGGCAGAAATTGTGCTTTATTATCTGATAGGAATATGATCTTTAGTGGCTCATACATCCACTGATTGGTCCAGCTGTTCAGTAACATTCATCCAGCTGATACCCTCATCCCAAAGCCACATACTGCTGCAGCTCCATCCCACCCAGCTCCTCCTTATGCCTTGAAGCTTTCGGTGTAGTTGCAGTTATTTTGCTTTACTCGTGATTCATACTCATGGTAGACCTGTGTTTTTGGAGATAACCCTGAAAAGAAATGAACAGCCCGTCATGTCAGGGTGTCAGGAATGGAGAATTTTAATACAATAACCACAAATTGTGTCAAGTCTGAGGTGTTAAGTTAACTTGGCTTGTTGATCTTCCCCATCTCTCCCCTACATGCTGTCTCACTTCCTCCTCCCTTAAGCCCAGACCCCTGTTAGGGTTAATTAGGTATTGATTTGATCAGGGCCAGGCAAGGGGCCCTGTTTCTAAGGGCTTTGGTCATGCTAAATTATTAATGCTCATGCAGCACTATATATAGCTGATGTCCAATGGTCACAAGAAAGCCAAGCGCTGGTTCCATGTTCCTCTTCCACTGCCTCACTGCCTCCCTGTTTCCTTCCCTCTCCCCTCCCTCCAGTGTCGAGTTCCTGTCCATGGCTGCTGGAAGAGGGAGAGATGCTGTTTCTGTTTCTTAACATGCCTGCATGTGTGTGTGTGTGTGTGTGCTTTGATTTGACAAGCATGCCTTGAATGAATTTTTGAGCAGCTCAGTTGCTCTCAACATACAGAAAAGCAGTGGTGCAACAGCACTGGGAGTGTTTTCTTCTTCTTCATTTTTTCTGATGTCGTACTTGCCAGATTTCCCTGTTGGCATGTTGCCACAGATAAATCTAGCATTTCCTGGTCATCTCTGAAAAGCTCTCCATGCAAAAACAAAACGAGTAACAGCTCCTCTGCTGTCTCCTCTTGCACCATCCAGGCTGATATTTGATTCTAACACATATATGTCGTCCTGATGGTATCCAGTGACCACTGTCAGTCACATCTTTACTTTAGTGTTCCTCTGTCTTTCCCTCTGACTGTTTATATCTTCATCTTTCCGCTGTTTTAATGCCTAGATATTGTAAATCCACAATTTATAGAACAGTAGTTTTGTATGTAACTCCTGTTTTTAATGTCTGTACTGCCTGGAAACTGGATGAATCGACTGATATTGACTGTATTTTTTGAATGCTGTATCAAACGCTGCTGGTGTTACTTTCTTTGACTCTACATAGACTGAAAATGTCATCAATTCATAACCAAATCA
The DNA here is from genome assembly GCA_033238685.1 of Lates japonicus. Classification (NCBI taxonomy): domain Eukaryota; kingdom Metazoa; phylum Chordata; class Actinopteri; family Centropomidae; genus Lates; species Lates japonicus. The sequence goes on from BRZM01002094.1 coordinate 144,694, forward strand.
GGAAATATATCAATATAAACAGTGTTTCAGCTTTACATGAAATTACAGTTATGAGATGAATCATGTGCTTACACACTGAATTTGTCAGGTGTGTGTTTGTTTACATAATCTACCTCTGCTTTATGATTTAAATCACGTTTTTGCGTCTCGTCCTTACATCTGCAGCAGCTCATTCATATATGTTCAACACATATTTTAAGGCTGCGTTATAGCTTGTTGTTTGTCCCTTCTGGTACAGATGTGGATTAGCTCAATGTCTTGTGATTCCCTCCATGCATGTATTTGTGTGTATTTGTGTGTGTGTGTGTGAGTCTCTTAAGTTTGTGTCACGCTGCTCTCGGCTGCGCTGCTGGACTCTGTGAAGTGAAACGAAGTGACACAATGGAGGTTTCAGAGATTGGGGACAGCTCTGTGTGTGTGTGTGTGTGTGTGACTCTATGTTCACGTGCATTTTTGTGTAACATACTTACAGAATCCCAGATGCCATACAATGTGTGTGTGTGTGTGTGGTTTCTCTCTCTACTCTGTCATGTGTGAATGCTTTTGGGCCCAGAGTGCGTTCACTAACTGACCTACATTTCTGGAGCTTTTTGCCTGTGGCTCAGGAGACTTTGTCGCTGTTATCTCATCTAGCCAATCACGTCCCCTAATCTCGTTTGTCCAATCACATCCTCGGTCCCTTCTGTCCAATCGCAGCTTTAGCCTCGTGGGGTAGACATCCTCTACTCTCCTCCAGGGCCACTGCTGGAGATGCATTTGTGACCCACTGTCCCTTTAAATATGAAAACGCTCTCCATCTTGTGGCCCAAATAGCACTGGAGGGGGGGCGACCTGTGTAACTTTGACTCTCAGCGCTGATTTCTCACGCTGCAGCTCTGCAACCCTAATTATCCACCCCCCCGCCTGCTCTCTGACTTGAAAGGAGAGTTGTGTTTCTGTGCATATTGGCAGCTGGAAAGGAGGAAAAAATTGAAGCTTTTGAAAATTCTTTGAAGCTTCAGTTTTTTTGTTATCAAAGCTGCCTTTGTAGGCCACATGAATTTTGCATGTGCAGGTTTAAGGGAACTTTGTGATGTGCCTGTGTGTGTGTGTGTGTGTGTGTGTGGGCGTGTGTGTTTTTTTTCCACCACATGCGGTACTGTACTAATTTGAGAAACGAGGAAAGACAAGGAAAGAGGGAGAATATTGGCTGCCCGTCAGAATAGATTTGGGTGAGAGGATGAATACATTAGAGGCAGGTTTAATCTGCAGCCGATTAACTCTCTTTGGCCGATTTAAATCATCAAAATTAGTATTTCCGCCTCTTAACATTTAAAGCTTAAACCATGATATGAAAAAATCTACCTTCAAAAGCCCAATTTGTGCATTTTGTCCATGTGCAACTTGACATTTAATGAAGGATAATTCAAAACAAACACAAAAAAACTGACATCACAAAGATGTCGTCCTCATTTTTACAAGAATCCTCTCCACCGTCTTGTTTCAAAAAGTTGACTTCAGTGGCAGTTTGCTCAGGCGCAGGTGTGTTGGCCTGTTTTACTATATTTCAGGGGACCAAAACTGGGAGTCCACTACACTTGTGGAGCCCAGCAGCTTCGTGGGGACCAAAATGCTGGACCACACAAGTTTAAATGGCGTGTGACATGAGCCACCAAAGACAGGTGTACGAGGATGTGTGTGGTTGATGTGTGTATCATACCATCATCAGATGATAGGCCGTGCTGGAACTGAAACGATAACACAACTTAATTTGTTTCTGGCTTCTGGCCAACACAAGCTAAGAAAAGACTAAAGGGCTAGTAATGAGGGATTTCACACACACACACACAAACATATATATATACACAGTCACACACCATCCTACACACTTTTATTGTCGGGAAAATGTGATTTAAATGCATCATACTGCTGTTTCAGCATGTCTTAAGCCCACAATCAAAACCATAGCTCTTCATATTAAACTAAGAAAATAACAGGAATGAAAAGTTTTTATATGATGTGAAGAATTTGCTGTGATCCAGTGTGAGATTTAAACTTTCTATTTAGCATCAAACAGTTCAGAGCAGTTAATCATCAGTGAGGTTGAAGTCTGTTCCACCACCGACAGTGAAGTTAAATGCTGAGGCCCAAACTGGAGGCAAAAATGTGATATAGATGTCAGCTCCCTCAAATTAAAGCCAAATGTCAGCATTTTTAACCTCAGTCATTGTTTCAAACCGGCGTTCTTGAGCACAGAGCGTCGGTGCTGTACGAGATGAAGTGATGTTGCCGCTGTCACGAGGTCGGCTGTAATGATTTCATAACAAAGAAGAGAAACCCATTTCCATGGAGGCTGCGGTTTATCAGGCTAGCTTACGCCTGCAATGTATGTGGCCCTACACATTCACCCACTACACCAAGACAAGTGGCTGCACTTGAACTTTGTGTGTGTATACATGTACTGTGTGTGTGCTCTGTTAACCTTTACCTGACTGCTAAAAAAACACACATATACACAGACATTCATTCACCACACGTACATATGTCTTTGTCTCTGTTTCTGTCTGCCTCTATTTTCCATTTAATGGAGGATAATGCTACGAGGGGGGGGGGGGAAGGTGGGTTGGGTTGGGGGGTTCAGGTTGAAAATTGCGATATGTATTTATGTTTCTCTGTATGTGGTTGCCAAGCAACAGCAGGCCGAGGGTATTTACAGTTAATAAAAAGTGAGTGACATTAGCTTGGTGTATTAGAGGTAAAGCACTCATTTGCTTTAAGATCTGGGAATAAAGACAAGGGCTTGTGTGTGTGTGTGTCTGTGTGTGTGTGAGTGAGAGAGAGTCCTTTGTGTATAGAGACTAATAAATGCTTCCACACCCCGTCTGTATAGGTGCATCTGTGTGTGTGCGTCTATTGTGTGTATATGCATAACAATCACTCACCAGTCTTTTCTTTGTAGATGTTTCCATGTGTTTCTGTGAGTGTGTGTGCGTGTGTGTGTGTTGTGTGCCTAAAAAGGCCTTCACATTAGCCTTTGCCTTGTCTTTTGTCCATGTGTGTATTTCTGTGATTTTTGTCCTCTCACATTAGTGTCCATGTGTGTGTTTGTGCGTGCGTTAAAATGAGCTTCCATGCCATTGTGTGAATGTGTGGATGCACAATAATGTAGTTTATTATCGTCAGTTTACGTAAAATAACAAAAATATATATATTTATTTACACACTGAATTCTCCACTTGATTTAAGATTGCAAACTGCTTTCTGCAGCTATTTTTGGTTTTGTTTTTTTTTTGATGCTGCTGGGGGGAGAGCAGTGGAGGCTGTGCATCAGCAAAATACGGGGGGAAGAAAATCTTCGTCATTTATGATTTCCCCTTCAAAAGATAAAATAATGATTCAAAAATCCTCGTGTAAATATTTCACTGTGTTTCAAACAACGCTGGAGTTATTTTATCCTGAGTGACAGTTTTTCATTTTCACAGTTTTTGCGTTGCGTTGTATTTTAGCTGTTGTTATATTTGTTGTTTTGATAGTAAACATGTCATTTTACATTAATATCACATCTCCTCTCTTTTCCACAGGCTTTGAAAGCATCTTGGAAGGCTTGTTTGGGCCGGGACTAGTCAAAGATATCACCCTTTTCCAAGGTAAACATGCTCAAACACATCCGTAATAATTATAGTAATAATGATGATATAATAGGACTTTTGATTGTTTTCGCCGTCTTGAACATATCTGCTTAAAATTATTTTTAAAAATCAGAATCTCAACACTATGTGCAGCATATTGTTTATTCAGATTGTGTTAGGAGACTTTATGGATGTTAATTTAATTTATCCAAATGACAGTGAGCAAAACAGCATCTCCCTGTCTCTTTATTGATCTGCGTATAAGATATTTTATTGCCATGCCTTCACATTTGACACCACTGTCAAAACTACTTAGAATACACAAACAGCAAAGATTCATTTAAGTCAAACTCAGGCTGAAAAAACTGCAAAACGTAAGAAAAGCAGCTGAAGCTGATGGAGTCTGTTTCTGGTTTCTTACTGGTCTCAACCAGGCGGCGCTGGTCTGATTCTTGATAAGCTGCTAAACGTTAAAACACAGTATGAAAAGTGACTAAACGCACTGGTTAAAAACAGCATTCATGGTCAGACCATGACCAACAGAAACTGGTCTCCAGTATAACCAGTCTGTCTGGTCTGGTATTGTCTTTTTCAACAAAGGTGGCAGTGAAGATAAGCTAATGTTACTGACTGCAGATGCCTCTAAAATTTAGTCAAGTAGATCAGTCATGGTAATCTTAATTTTTAATTTCTTTAATATGCTAATTCAGGATTTGCTATTTGTTTCAAACTATACACCAGGAAGTAGCTCGCTAAAAAAAGGAGACTCGATGTAGACTGATCAATCAGGGTCCAGTGAGAAAAACTGTTATCACTAGTTTTTCATTCTGGATCAAGTGACAGACATTGTTATCTATAGAGTTAAGATCCAAGAATAAAAAACTCTAGTGCAAAATAAATCTGAAATAAGATTCTGTTTTAGCCAGGAGTTTGGTACCAGACTACTTTGACAAAAGCAGTAATTTTTTTCTGAGGAGAACACAGGAGTTGCTGATAAACTGCTGCCTCGATTGGTTAGTTTGTTTGTGTTATTGTGCAACTTTCAGTGGTGAAAAAAGTATTGAAATCCTTTACATAGGGAGAAGAATCACACAATAACACAAACACACTAACAGATGGAGGCAGTGGTGTTCCAGCAGCTCCTGTGTTCTGCTCTGTAAAATTCCTGTTTTTGTCAATGGAGTCTGGTAGTGATATATAGAGATGTTTCTGGTTAAACAAAAAGGATCTTCCTCTTTAATAAAAAGCTCTATCTCTGTAGGAATCCTATCATAATGTTGTCAGGCACTTATAATAATGATCTGAGTCTGTCAGTGACAAAAACAAGCACTTTAGTGGACGTACTTTGACTTTGACAATTGCACGTTTGTTTTCATTGCAGCAGCTGTTTGTGGATTTTGCTCAGTACTGCACTGAGATTTTTCTCCCTATTAATCATTTACACCCAAAAACATGGGAAAATAAGGATACAGAGATGTCCGTTAAGTAAATACATACATATGAATACATACATGAAATTCACCAAAACTGTCACCTGATTCAACTGTTCCCTGTTTCCTCCTCTGAGTGACACAAATCAAATTTGGATGCCATGAGAGTAGAGCAAGTGAAGGCCACCCAGATCTCCATCTCTCTCTCTCTCCCTCCTCCTATCTGGAAAAAACGAGGTCAACATGGCGCCCTGAAGTCATGTGACCCCTCCCCCACCAACTTAAGGCATTTTTAGAATATTTCTAATATTTTCACTCATGCATTACACTTCCACACACACACTGTCTCCAAGTATACAGCGTCCATACATTCTCATTTACGAGGCTGTGGACGGTGAAACCTGTACGTGTGAAGTTTACATACACAAATTCACATTTAAATGAAAAACATAGCAATGATTCATAAATTGTTTTCCCTAAAGTGGTGCTCAGTGTTTTCTACATCACTGATTTCTTATATTTCCCAGAATCATGTAACATGTCAAGTCATGTGACCATGCTGCGTTTATATAGATTATTTGTGATTGCAGATAGTTTGTCAGTTGTCTGTAATTTGTTGAGGTTTAACATCACACCTCGTCATCTCTGATATGGACATCTTGAATCTTTTCCTAAACTCACCACTGTTTAACACTCAGTCAGTCATTCTAGTCCAATATTCTGAAACAAACACACACACGTTAATCATTTCACTTTTTATCTTTCCACCCTGCTGTCACAGCGCCATTTCTCCCATCTGAAGTCTTTTTCATGCAGGAGTTCACACATAAAAAAACTGTGGAAAAACCTCATACACATCTGAAAAATCAAGTTTGTTTGGCAGAAATCTATATACAGCACGTTAATCAGGTTTCTGTGAATCTCAAATAATGAAGAAATGTCTCTCATTTACAAGATGCTGAAGAAACCAGGTTTCTGCAGACGCTGTAACCCTGATTAATTAAGTGCATGCAAACACACTGACTGTTGAGCAGGAACACAACCACTTAAAGATTAGTGTAAACAGTATCAACGTCTTCCTCAAGCTCGCAAACACACACACACACACACACACAGAAACTTGACTACCGTGAGGGTGGGGGGTCACGTTAGCAGTGGGACTGGAGCTAATTGGTGCCTTCCCAGGGATATTGCAAGTGGCACAACCGCAGGGTTCAAGCACAGCTCACCTTTAACCTTTTCATTACAGTGAGAGGAAGAGATAGAATGGGAGAAAGAGAGAGTAATATACTGTCCATTTATCTGTTGCATGTCTCACAGGAGTGTGAAAAGAAAGTGAACTGTGATTGGAAGAGACGTGGATGCGATCTGCTTTATTATAAGGAACACACACACACATATATAAAGAAGTAGGCTTTCACATAGAAAACTAACACACTGTATAACCTGACCTTGAATGGTTCCCCCTGTGATTTGTAATAATTGCAAAAGACATCAGTGTGTACGTGTACGTCAGGTGTATACTGGAGTTTTAGTTCTGAGATCTTTTGACCTGAGCAGCCATGAACAGCTGCTGCAAAGTGTCTGACGACATTATGATAGGATTCCTACAGAGATAGAGCTTTTTATTAAAGAGTAAGATCCTTTTTTGTTTAACCAGAAACATCTCTATATATCACTACCAGACTCCACTGACAAAAACGGGAATTTTACAGAGCAGAACACAGGAGCTGCTGGAATACCACTGCCTCCATCTGTTAGTGTGTTTGTGTTATTGTGTGGTACTTTTATTGATGTAATATTTCTCTAACACTGAAGGTTACAGTGGTGGTTGGGCTGTACTCTGTGAGGAAAAATTCTCATCACAAATTAAAACATCTTCCATATCACTTTATTTGACAGCTTTAATGACATCTGTCTTAATTAGCACATATTTTTAATTTTTACAAGGACCCTGGGTCACGTATTAAAGAGAGAAATATTAGTGACATCTCTTTTTGCAACAAGGAAAAGAACTAAAAATAAATCAATCAGAGTAAAATCTAGACATTTAATGAGATGGGGAACGTGCACATTAGTTTTTAAATGGCTCAATACAAACTTCTTGTTATAAGTCAAACACAGACTGTGTTTACCTTGTCAAGAACCACAGATCTGAGGGTTTCATTTATGTAATTTCTAAATCACTGCCGGTCTCCAGGTAGCACCAATCCAGTGTGAACTGGTCTGGTAAAATGAAAACCTTGTGGCTTAAATTGAGCTGATTTTCACAGTTTAATGTCAAGTGAAAGATCATGAGAATGTTCCACCATCCTCAGGACTGATTAAACGCTGTATATTGATGTAGTCCATAGTGAATTAAATTTATCTGTCAGTCACATGTGTGGTTCATTTTTATGCAGCATACCTGACATATGAAGTTAGTAATCTAATCATCCTCTGTAATTAAAAGTGAATCATTTGAATGCTCTGCTGTCGGTCTCTGTAGGCTTGACTGGATGCTGATTCATCTACACATTATCTACAGCTGGTTTTCAGATTCAGCCTGTGTTTGGTTATTTAAACACAGCCGATAAACACACAGTGCAAACAAAATACAAAGTCTGAATCTAAAATAAAAAGACAGAACAAGAAAACAAATTGTAGTTTCTTTGTACTTAGATATGAACTCACGTTTGCTGATGTATGTTTAGATCAAAAAAGTCCATTCGCTGCTAGCATGTGCATCAAGTTGGGAGATACAGAGGATCATGGGAGCTGGAGTTTGTCACGATTTAACCCTCTGCTCTCTGTCTTCCTCTGTGATCCAGACTGCGAGCCAGAGGAAGTGTCTGACTGGTCCTTTGACGAAAACTGTCTCTTCTGCTGCTTAAGACGCGAGAAAGTCAAGGTAAGAGACAGAGAAACATTTTGTCTCCCTGTCAGACAAGATCCAGTGACTCTTGAGTAAAACTACAAGGCTTTAATGGAACTCCCTGTAAAACCAGAACTTGTCTTTGTACATTTGTTTGTTTACAGATTAAGTAAACGAGAAATAACGTGTTAATGAGTCAAATTTAAAGATGCTGGTAGGTTTTTTTTTAACCTTTGGACATACCCAGGCTAGTAGTTTCTAGTCTTAACGCTAGGCTAAGCTATCCCATGCTAGAGAATCTCAGATGCAAACTTTCAGCAAGAAAACAAACAAGCATAGTTCCCAAAATATCAAACTGGTCCTCTGGTTTAATGAATGTAGGTTAAATATAGTTTAAAATAGAAACTGTGCTTTAATCCAAGGTTTACACTAAATTACTGATCAATATCTATTATGAAACATAACATCCTTGAATAAAATAACAAGAATACAATATGTGCAGAATAATAAAGACCCCAAACCACATGCTTTCACTGCTATCGAACATATAATCGATTAAAAGGAGGGAGAGACAAAAAGCAAGCAAAAGAAAATCTAAATCAGTGATTCTGTTATATTCTGAAGAATAGAAACAAATGCTGCTCTCTGCCTATTACAGCACTTGAATTAATCTTGTGAATGAAACCCTTCCCTTTGTCCATACATTTTGTGTTTTTGTCTGCCGCCATTTTGAGCGTTCTGTTGAAAGCTCCGCATCTTTGTCTTTCCTCC
>BRZM01002095.1:12399-40121 GCA_033238685.1 Lates japonicus
TAAACATCCAAAAATACATCGGTCATACAACAAGTTCTACATTGCAGCTGTCTGGAAGTGATCCAGCGTCTCTGTGGCTCACACATGCCAAGACATTTGCAAAAACATAACAAACTTGTGTTTTCAGCTTTGTTTGTTCTCTGGTGCTCTTCCCATGCGTTCCTTCCAACGCCCACACACAAACATACACACACTACTAACTTCCATAGCTGGCCCATCCGTGTTCACACAGCACCACAGAGGAAGTAAAGCAGAGCAAACAGCTAAACATAATTTGCATGTTTTTCAAAATATCCAGGAATGTGTTGCAGGACATTTGATACTTCAGATGAGCAGTATGGAGACATTTTTTGATTCATGACATATTTTTGGGATGTTTAGCTGTTGCCGCTCACCGCAGTTTTGTGAGAAACAAACATCTCGGCAACTCCCAGAAGAGTATGAATGTTGACAAAACTTCAGTCCTTCTATCGGCATCGGGTGAGTAGATAATGACAGAAATTTCATCCAAGGGTGGCTAAAATGGGTCTGAAGTAGCTTTGTTAAAGGCACAGACAAGTTCAGGAACTGTTTGTAGAGCATATGTAGCTTTGATCCTTTTTAACCTTAAACTCTCGAAAAAAAGAGATTTGACATGCTTCAGGAACCTTCAGTGCATCTTAAAGATGATGCTTATTATTTGAACATTTCATCTTAAAGAACAGTGTTTTGCCCTGAGACCTAAAAGTCTGTTTCTGTATCATGAGTAGCATCCCACAAAAAGCAGAGGTCTTGACACTAAAAAGTGCGGAGATGCAGTTCCCTCCTTTTCATGCCCACACTTCACATCCGTGACCCATTGAAAAATGGCCCCACACTCCACCAGTTGAGAAACCTCTGGTTTAACTTGAAAATGCTGATTCAACTTCCTTCCTTTCTCCTTCTTTCCTTCATCCTATCCTTCCTTCTTTTCTCCCTTCCCGCCTTCCTCCTTCCTTGACCCAAAGACAGCACAATGGTTAATAAGGAGAGCAAATGTTGAAATAAAATTACATCACTAAAACTAGAGAGAAAAGAAGAAAATAGACAAAATGGCCACATAAACAACGGTGCCGCTTTTTTTCAATTAGTGCCCTTTGAAAGGACAACTCTGGGTCAAACACGTGCACTCAAGCTATGTTTGTTTCGCAGAGACAGGATTTTTGTGACAGCTTAAGAACATCAAGCTCTAGAAGAAGTTTTGAAAACACTTCAAAGTGTACTTCATTTTGGTGGTAACTTAAGTTCATGGCATAAATCGATGCCCATCACAGGAGAGAGGCCTTGCAACACTTCCACAGTTGCTGTCAAGCAATTTCAGTCCCTTCAACAATTGACACAGCAGCATCAGATGCACCTTCATCTTCTTCTACTTGTGTGGAAGGCACAGATCCCTGACCTCTCAGCTCTGGTCCTCTTGAGCTGCCTCTCTCGCTGATATCCTGTAAATATATGTGAATCCATGTTCAGGTGCATAGTACAGCTTAATTGTTTAAGCAAGTTATAAACTAGTACAAAAATATCAATATTTCATCACTCTATCGATCCTAAACATTTGAAATAATTTCAGTTTAGAAGTTTAGAAATTGAGTCTTTGAATCATACAAAAGGAGGAGACTGCCAACTGGTGAGGAAAAGTAAGTAGGGAACTAGAGAGCATCCTACAGTATATGATGATGATGTTGTTGTTATTTGTCTCTTTATGTGACATGCATTTGTGTTGTTAGGTCTGGAAACATGTTTTGCTTATTCCAACCCATTTTCAAACTGCTGTAGCACGTACTGTCTCCGCAGAATTTGGTGTCTTGTGAATATTCAGTTTGAAATAAATTTTCTGATTCTGAAAATATTCTTGTTCCACAGTACCGATAACAGCTGAAGTTTGCACTTGCTTTTGGCTAATTACATTAAACAATCTGTAGTAACAAGGCCTTATGGACCTTATGCAACTCTAGTGATTCCTGAACTTATTTCGTTCCATTATTGGAAACACTGAATATCACAGATGTGCATGTAGCATGCAGAGAGGAGAGGACAGGAGGAGAGGGGAAGAGAGAAGGGGGAGGAAAGAGGACAGGAGAAGAGGAGAAATGTGTGGCGTAGAAATGTGAACGAGAAGAGATCGGAAGAGGAGAGGAGTGTGGCGAAGAAAAGAGGACCGGGAGATCGGAAGAGGAGAAATGTGGGGGGGAGGAGAGAAAAAGAACACATGAAAAGGGAGGAGAGAAGAGAAAGAGAAGAAGAGATAATCTATTAACCCCAAATTTCACTTCATTACACACATGCACTGTGTAATAGGCCATATAGTTTAATTACATCTATGAAAAATATCTTTTTGTCATCTCCAACTGAAAGAACTAATGAATGCACTTACAATAAAGACTACTTATTGAAAAGATGCATTTTGTTTCTTTTTATTGAGTTGTTATAAAGGCAATGATCAGCCTTTAGGTATCCAGTACTTCGCTTAATTCTGTCAATTTTCTTTTTTTTTTGTTACGCATTACAAAATTTCATCAAACAATATATACATTTTTATCATTCAAGTAAACTTATTGATTGTTTACATAATTTGATGAATTTAGATTAAATGTTAGTTCTGTGATGACTTTTTGTCATATAAAGCATCACACAAGAATGCTCAATATTTGTTTGTTTTGCCTGAACAAGGACATAAACTGTTTTCAGGCTAACCAGCATGCAAAATAAAAAGTTGATCTTTCCATTTTCTCAGATACATGTCCTCTCATTGTTTCTTCTTAATTTCTTGCATGTCTACCCCTCTCCTCTCTAAAGTGGCTCTCGTGTCCCCAGTTGGCAGTGGAGTGCAGTTTACCTCTGCTTGGGCTTTTTGATGCCTTTGCTTGAACCATTCTCATTTGACCTCAGTTTATTGAATGTTGAATTTCATCCTCTGTTGCCACCGTAGCGCTATTAAAAGACGCTGGTTCCCTTGAGACATGGGAACTTTTCGATTAAGGTCACCACTATCAAAATTTGAATCCCTGTGGGTATGCCGAACCAAAACCACCTCTCAAGCTTCCAGGATGCTGCTTGTCAAACTTGGGTGGTTGAGCAGGGTACCATTGTTGTGGGAAATTTTCAGCTGTATGGTGAAGAATGAAATAGAGACTTCTGCCGGCCGATAAAGTTTTTATTTTCCTTGCAAGAAAAAAGGTCAGTCACCACCCGAAAGGTCAGGAGTATGGCAAAAGACCCTGAGCATAGGGACATCTAAGACCTTTATATACTGAGGAACACTTCAAGGGGACCAAAGGATTCTTGATCTTGTTATTCCTTGGCACCCTTGTTCGCCACTGGAAGTGGCACCTCACCTGGGGCATCCCATGAACCACATCCCGATGAGAGAATGTAAACAAGTTAAACATCTAGATGTCACAAATGGTTACAGATAAAAGTTAAAATTTATGGCCAGGCCCTTTGTGATTAATGATTAATCACAACTTAATTATCTAACACAGTTTTAAAATGTATCATTATGGCAGTTGTTTGATGGATGGATGGATGGATGGATGGATGATAAAATAAATTACTGGGGAAAGAAAGGAATAAAAAGGAAAAGAGAAACAACAAAAAAAAAACCTAAAAAAACTAAAGACAAAACATTATTTACAGATTGTCATCAGCTAGGACTAGAGTTCGAACATTAGAAGGTGTGATGAACTGTAGGATCAGGAAAAGGACCTTTGTTTTTGCATGGTGCTGTTAGTCGGTGATTTGCGAAATGGACATAAGACAGGTACAATAAGCACACAATTAGATTCCAAGCACAATGAATACAGATTCAAGGATTAGATAACCCAAAAACTCAGATTTCCTTTTAAACCAGTCACACAACCACAGGACAGGGTTACACAATGTCTTAACAGTAATTCACGTGGGTTGAGATTTCTTGTGCAAGCGGGACATGCCTTTTTGCTGTTGAGTTTGTGAGTCTTCAACCTCAAGAGAGGTCTAATATATAATCCGAGGTTGTCTGATTCGCCAGCTTCACTCAGATGATGAATATTGTCTTATGAAGTGTTATGACAGAGTTTAAGTGTAGTATGTGATAAATGTAATGGAGAATCGTCAGTGGGAGACTTCCTGTGTTGTATGATGAGTCCAAACACAACCATTCTTGGTGGTTGGCTATTATCAGCCACCAGTACCAAACAGGAGCATGTGTGATGTTTGTGGGATGTCAGTGTAATTGGGGCTGGATGACTGGGGTGTCCAGCTTCTTCCGCGAGTCTATGCCCTGCTCCTCTGCTCTTCCAGCCTGTGGGTTGCCCTCTGATGGCTGGAGGTGTCTCATCTTCTTCTTTGGGGCTCCAGTAATATGCCTGCTCCTCTGCTACTCCTGGAGGACTGTGGGGTTTGCACAGCTTCTTCTGGGCCTCTGGGCCTGCGTTGTCCTTCCGCACAGGAGATCTCCTTTCCCAGAGGTGCAGCTAACGCTCAGGGCTCAGATGAAGAAGAGGAGGACCTGACAGTATCACAAAGGGACGCTGTCAGCCCTGCATGCTGGCAGTTTTGGACCCTTTGGTGTAGGCTCAGTCACCGCTCATCACTAGAGTAAGACTGGACAGCTTGTACTTGTCTGAGGATTTGGCTGAATAGTAGCAGTTAGAGCAAGACAAAATGGTAAAGGGCAAAATGGTGTCATGGCATGGCGATCTCCCATCTGTTCTAAGGTGGACAGTGTAGTCTGAATACAGTCAAGTTTATCTGTAGATAAAGGGTGTCTGTGTGTGTCTTAGCATGTGTATGTGTGTGTGTGTGTGGAGGAGGTCAGCATGCATATGTATGTGAGGAGTGTCAACCTGTGTGTATGTGTGTGTGTCTCTGTGTGAGGAGTGTCAGCATATGTGTGTGTGCGGTGTGAGGAGGTCAACATTGTCATCCATAGTCTTCCAAGGCTGTGTTGTTCAGATCAGGTGTTGTTCTTCCAGAACAAGATGTAAGTCCTGGAGCACATCAGTCAACACTTATCCTTCACACACGACAGACCATGCAAAATGCATGTTGGTTACAAATACAAAGATAGGCCGGAACCAATGCGGCCGCTACTGTGGATCCACAGGATGAGATATTAACAGACCTATACTTTATGTTGGTAGAACCTTGTAAGATCTACTCCTATTCGAGAAGTAAGGTCGTTAATAGATATATACATAACTATATATATATATATATCTGAAAATTTTGATTCATACCTGGTACTTTGTTCGCCACTGAAGTGGCACCCCACCCCTGGGGTGATCTTTTCACACCTGGGGCATCCTGCCAGAATCCACATCCCGATGAGAATGTAAACAAGCAAATGGTCTAGATGTCACAAAATGGTTACAGATAAAGAAATTTGCCATTACACCATCCTTCAAGAATGCTTGTTTCAGCCTGCAAATGTTCTTCTACATCAAAGGAAATGTTGGTATTTCAAATCTACAGCTATGGTTGAGAGTTGCCGAAGTTCTGCTTTCATCAGGGGAGGAGAGAATGATGGTGTCTGATGATGATGCGGGTGGAGTTAGTGTCAGAGGACTTCGTGGTGGAGGCTAGTCAAACTCATTTCTTCCACTGAACCGAGAGGAGACAACTGGCTTTACTGGCACAACTTTCAATGTTGCCTTCATCCTCCACTTCCTCCAATGCTGGTTAGAGAAAACTGACCACTGAAATCCATGTCCTGGTAAAAGCACAGAAAATCCTCGTGGAATATCAAAAGAATCTCTGATAGCACAAATAAGGTCTGTGAGGCTGCCTGGTATGCCTGCAGGTAGAATGAGTTTGCAACATCGCTTCGCCTCCAAAAATGTTGCAGAGCTTTGCTGGGGTGCCCATCTGGCAGAGAAAGCTGCATCAGAAACATAAAAATCGTTTATTAATCTTTGCAGACATTCATTCTTGATGAAGGTAACCATATACAGCGTGCTGATGTTAGCTTATAAATCATTAGAATGTGATCATTATTCAGCTTTAAGGCATTTGTGACCAGAAACAAATGCTTGTTGTTACAAATACATTAGATGTGATGAATGAGCACCTAAGGCTGTCACTTGAAAACCCCTATGAATGCATCTGTGGATGGAGACAGATAGGGGTGTTTAATGTCCAGAGAAAATATTTGAACTCGAATTTCAACAAACATCCTGCATTTCTTGTGACCACTAATTTGTAGCACCTTCAAAGTCTGGCAACCCAGCAGTAGAACCATGGTACCACCATTCCAGCAGCATAGGTTGTCCCTGAACAGTTCAGAGTTAGCAATATGTACTCTTGTGACACTCTGGAAATCTGTACTTCATGCGTTTTTAATGTCATCCCTCAAGAATACCTAAAGACACCTCTGTTGTTTTTTAAACCAAGAGGATGTTATTGACTACTTGATTTGTGGAGATGGTTTGCAATCATGAGTTGGTGCTTGTTTGCAAGAGAAAGCAAGATATTCTTGAAACATCCTGCAGTGTCTGTTGACAACTCTCTTTGAAGAAGCTGTGCTTTGCTTCCAACCATGGTCCACAGAGATAGCCACAGGACCAAATTCTCAGATAATAAGTTCAAGAAAATGGTGCTTAGGGATGAGCCTTCTGTTGAGAAAGCTTCAAGAATTGCTGCAATGGTCAGATATTAAACTGTCAAGATAGCAAATGTGTTTCTCTGTATGACTTGGTGACATAAATGCTTCTCCTCCACAATGCTTTCAAAGTCATTAGCACTATTACGCAGGCTCATCTTCGGGGCAATTTCAAACCCATCATGAGAGGCAGCAGACGAATAGGCACCAATTTTCACATTGCCTCTCACCGATTTACGGTTTGAAAAGCTGCCAGGACAAGATGAGGGCGATTTGTCTTAATACTCCACTTGTAAGGGAACCGATGATGACATCATTTATTCTATAATGAGAGAAAATACTCTTCTTGATGAGACATCAAAAGACAATGCCAATTCCAATGGAATGATGCCTTCGTTAGTTGTCATGTAAAACATCTGAGGGTACCCGATGTAACATGAAAGTGCTCTAAGCTTTTGTTTTTTCACACATAGCATAAATTATTCAGGACTGACAAAGCAGTCTGCCATGTACTGCATGTTGATCCTCAGTTCTCTGAAAAAATAGATCTCACCTCTTGACTGATACTCTAGACCGCCAGCAAGACAAAACGGCAAGCATAAGAACCAAAAAGCTTTCAACAAAGCCCGAAACTGAGTGGAGTTCTAGAAGGCCCGCTACCACACATAACAGTTCGTTTGAATAACTTTTCCAGACTCCCAACAAATGTCACCTCTTTCTAAAGTCCTCAGATCCGCTACTAATGGCTCTAACACTTTCTGGTAACTGAGACTGTGCTGAATGTTTCCCAAGATCCAATACACAGCTGTGACTTTGTGTTTTTTTCCCTTAGTTCCCAAAGGATTGCACACCAAAGTCATCAATGTACAGACAAGATCTGGGTCTGTCCCTCTCTAGAGAAAAACTATCTTCTAGTTGGATCCATCATGAAAAGATTGGTACTGTAAGGCTGTTGCCGAATTTCTATCGGTATCCAATAGTTTTTCTGATTGTTTGTTGTTCAGAACCTGTGATAGAGATTGTACGGTTACATACTGGAATGTTTTGCCTCTTTTTCATCAAGTATATACTCTTTTGGTTCAACAACTGAAAAACGTTCCTTCATGAATTGTCTTCTTGTAGGATGTTGAAAGGACCATCACTGTCAAAGCTGAGCTGATTGTGCCTTCGCTGAGAATTTTAACTAAATCAGAGATTACAGCCAGTCCAACTCACAGCTATGTCCTCAGAGTAGACTCGATCAACTCTCTTATAACAGGAACTGATGCTGTATGATATGAATTGAAGCTCATTAATAATTTCATCAATGCACTTGTTTGACACATTAAAGGTGTTTCTAACTTAAGAAAAAAAAAGGCTGTCAAACTTCTCCTTAAGGATCTGGAGAGGAACTTGTCTTCCCTTAATCAATGGCTGAGGATCATCCTCCTCAGTGTCGTAAACAATGGCGCTCAAAGGCATCCCCCTTGTCTGCCCCCACACTGCCCCACCCCACCTCCACACCCCTGCCTACAGTGTCTAGTTCACAGCTACCCCCCACTGCTGCTCCTCCTGCCAAACACCCACCCCGCCACCCACACCTTCCAACACACAGTCCCCTGCTCCAATCTGTCCCTCACAACAAACTGTGCAGGAGATGAGCTCAGGAAGATCAAGGCAAGAAAGGCCACAGGTCTCAGATGGCACTGTGCTCCAGGCTCCTGACATCCTGTGCACAGCTGTGTGTGAGATCATGGAGCACCTCTGCACATGAGCTTGAAGTTAGAGAGTCCCACTGCTGTGGAAGACACATCCTGTGGTGGTACCGTGCCAAGACGCAGCACCCCAAGGACTTCAATAGCTACAGTCGGGTGGTATGGACATCCCACCTGATGAAGGACTCCTGGAGCGGCTGATTCTTGGTCCATCTCCAGCCCCTGGCATTACAGTCAATGAACCCGCTTGCAGTTTGCCTACCAGCCTGGCATCGGGTGATGATGCAGTCATCTACCTTCTCCACAGAGCTCTCTCTCACCTGATGTCCTGGGAGCACTGTGAGAATCATGTTCTTTGATTTCTCCAGTGCTTGTTACCCATACAGCCCACACTGAGGGATGTTGAACTCATGGGGGTGGGACCAGCATCCGCACTCTGGATGGCTTGATTTGCCTTCAACAACCATCGTATGTGAGACACGGTGACTGCATAAGGTCTGATGATGAAAATTGCAGCACGGGGCTCCACAGGAATGGTCCTGGCTCCATTCCTCTTCACCCTCTACACTTTCGCAGACTTCCAATACACCACCTCACTGCTACCCGCAAAGCCTCGATGACTCTGCAGTCGTTGGCCCCACCACAAAATGTAGAAGATGACAGGGAGTATGGAACTGACGAGGACTTTGTGGACTGGTGTCTGCGGAACTGCCTGATCAATGCAGGGAAGACTAAAGAACTGGTGGTGGATTTTCGTGAGGAGTGAGCATTTCCCCCAACACCAGTGAACATCCAGGGTAGACATTGAGATGGTGACATCTTACCTGTGGGTACCTGGGTGTTCAGCTGAACAATAGACTGACTGACAGACAACATTGCACTTTTTACAAGAAGGCTCAGAGCAGGCTCTACCTGCGTTTCCTAGAAGACTAGGTCCTTGGAGTGCAGGGGGCAATTTTGAGGACTTTTTATGACACTGTTATGGCATCAGCCATCTTCTATGGAGTGGTTCGCTGGGGCAGCATCTCAACAGCGGACAGGAAGAGACTGGACAAGCTGACCAAGAAAGCCAGCTCTGTCCTGGGGTGCCTCTTGACCCTGTGGAGGTGGTGAGAGGAGGATAGCAAAGCTATCATCCTGATGGACACAGCCCAATTCTGCAGGACAGTCTGACAGCACTGAGCAGCTCCTTCAGCGATAGGCTGCTTCACCCAAAGTGTGTGTGAAGGAGAGGTATCGAACCTTTCCTTCCGCTGTCGTATTCTACAACCAGCACTGCTCCTAATACACCACATACCCACATGGACCATTTTCCACTAATAGGTTTCTGCAATTTTAATGAATCCAAAACAGCTACTATCAGTCATATCATTGTGTGAAATTCCACTTTCAAATGTGCAATATCTGTATCTACTTTTCGTCTATGTATAAAGTCCTGTGTATATTGCCTTCTGTTAATATTTTTATTATACTGTCATGTTTATACTGTTGTATATTTTTTATAGCCTTATCTTTTTTTATCTTGCCCTTACTTGTATTTATGTCTTTCTATCTTTCAATCACTATGCTGTTGCAACGATGTAAATTTCATTGGGACCACATTAAAGGATTATCTTTATTCCTAAAAAGTTAATTTCGCCTTATTTCCAAGGCCACTGTCTGAGAAGCACCTGGCCTCTTCTAAAATAGACTTGTCTTCTATATTACTGTCTTCTGGAAAGTTCTGTGCTTTTTCTAACTGCACTTCAGTTTGTAGGGTCATTCCAGGACAGGCCTTGTCCTTTTGGCCTTTTCTCTGCTTTACACCATTATGTTCTGGCCTGTTCTGATTGTATTTTAAAAAAACCACGCTACCTTTTATTTTACAACATTATTTCAACACTTCCTTGTTTCTATTTTTAAAGTTATATGCGTCTTTTTCACACAAAGTACATGTCTTTTTCACACAAAGTAAGCATGCAGTGAACACTAACATCTACTCACACATAGTGACTTTTACACACATATATCACACATGTTTTCTCGAACAGTAAATACTGATACTACCATTTCCATAATACTTTTAAAAATCAGCTTAATGCCACTCTCTTTAAAGGCACATCACTCTTTTGCATACTGTTGACAAATTATTACTCTACACTGACTGTGCTCTGCTCTGTGAGGGGCATGTTTCTAACACAAGTATTAGGTTCTGACAGATGAATTACAAACAAGAAAATTATATATAAATAAAAATGTGATTGATATTGTATTCAACTTTACAGTTAGTTTTAGTTAGAGTTATTCAATACATGTACAAATTGTCTATGACCACAATATGCTGAATCACTGTTTGTATGGAATCAGGAGTTTTTAGCAGTGGAGCTGCTCAGTGGTGACTGAGAGCTCTGCTGTGATCAACATTGTTTTGCATTTCATTAAAAGCAACCAAAACCCATGAAACAATCATACAACTTGTAGTTTTGAAACTGAACTGAACATATTGCTTGGACCAGCAACAAACCTATCAAGGACTCACTAAAGAAAGTCAGGGATCCGATGGATTGGAAATAGTGATAGTGTGACAGTTGAACATGTACATTCTAACCATGTTCATTAATATGTTACTCTATCAGCCCCCACCCTTCTGGTTTCAGTCTCTCCATCAAAGTTCATCCTGTTGCAGGATTTACTCTCATTCAGCAACAAGAGTCAAGTCAAGTCAAATTTTTATATTTATATAGCGCTAACTAAGTTATCTCGGGAGTAAGCACTACATATAGAGCAGGTCTTAGACCGTACTTTTATAAAATTTACAGAGAGAAACCCAACAGATCCTACCCATGAGCAAGCACTAGGCGACTGTAAGGCGGAAAACTTCCTTTAAGAGGCAGAAACCGAGCAGAACCAGACTCAAGGTAGGCGTACACGTCCCCGACCAAGAGCACTAGTGAGGTCCAGCATTGATAAGATTATGGAAGCCTGCCTCAGTTCAAACCAAAGGTGTTATAGGGGCAGGTCCTTTTACAGCAAACTCTTCATGGAGCTGGCTTTGTGGACGGTGGCATTGACATGAATGGGACAAACTATTAACACAAAGTTGGAAGAACAGTATTGTCAACAAAATGTCACAGTTGTGATTAAGATTTCTCTTAATTGGAACTAATGCACCTAGACCAGGAACTGATTAGGAGCAACAGCCTCAGACCAGCACACAAAAAATTCATTTTGGCCATATATTGTAGAGTTGTTTCCAGGAGGGCTGCTGATCATTAACCTTTCTCTTGTAAGTCCGTTAGTGTTAGTAAAATTAGTTAAGATAAGATAAGATAATCAGCAGCAAAGAGGGACAGCAAATTAGAAAAAAGATTCATATAAAAAAGGAATAAATATTAGTAAATACAAAACGAGGTATATAATCACAACACCATTTAAAATGATGAACTGTATTAACAATATAAACAGGACTACATGCACTGTAAGAAATTGAACTGAATACTGATATTGCACAGTCTGAGATAATAAACTCTGAGTGAAATAATATTGCACAGTATGAATGGTAGCAGCTGTAGTAGTATTAAAGTCAGTGAGTCTCTGTGGGTGGGTGTGTGGTTTACTGGGAGCAGAGCGGGTTGTAGAGTCTGACAGTGGCAGGAAGGAAGGACTTTGACGTGGATTAGGTCTGGGGTCCCAAACCACTGGGCCGCGATCAGAAATCTTCAGCCAGATTCAGGTGTTCAAAGATTATCAGGAGTCGGCAGTTTCCAAGGCAGCAGAGTTTATTTGTAGAAACCCGAGAACAGTTCACAGTGCATACATGATACACCAGAAGAGCTCCAAACTGTACTGACTCTTGTCCCTCTTTTATACACAGTTTTGGCTGTGACTTCCTTCTACTTCTTAGGTCATTTTATTGGTTCGTTAAATATATACCATTAAAAACACTGGTTTGTTCTAAATGTCCATCCGGTCCCTTCATTAAAATACACTACACTTGATCAAATTTTAAGACCAGTTGAAAATGCAAGAATTCACATTTTGCACTGTTGGATCTAGCATGGAAGGTTCTAAGAAAAGCTTCAAAATGCAAAAAGAAGAAATGGGAGTGAGACAAAACAAAAAAATTTGAGTAAGCAATTTATTGCAAACAACCATTAAACTGAAATAGGCTGTTCATCAGCTGATCAAAAAAACCCAAAAACCCGATAAAAAATAGAAATAAATTTCAAAAGGGGACTCAGTAGAGGTTGCACATTTTGTTAATCACCCCAGACCATTTCGCATGCTTGATGCTAGTGTTTCAGGAGGCTAGGTGGGAATGTTGCTCCAAGTGGTGAAGATGGTTTCACGGAGGGCATCCACGTCTGGAACTGTGTCCATTTTGTAAACTTCCCTTGCCATCCAACCCCAAATGTTCTCAATTGATTTAGACTAGAACACGCAGGATGGTTCAAAAGAGTGATGTTATTTCTCTGGAAGAAGTCCTTTGTCGTGGGCGTGGCATTGTGAACCGCAGCGTTGTCCCGTTGAAAAACCCAGTCATTACCACACAGACGATGCCTCTTTAGTCATGAGGGATGCCCTGCAACATCTCCACATAGCCACAGCCGCTTGCTCTGCACAACCCAGGCAAGGAAGCCCCACACCCATTGAAGGAAAGCCCCAGATGATGGCGCCCATCAGCCGTAGAAAACATCTCAGGTGGGATCTTCTATTGCTAAAAGTGGTGCTGGAAGCCATCAGGACCAAGGTTAAATTCCTTTCTCATCAGAATAAAACTTTCCACCTTTTCAATGTCCCATGTTTGGTGCTCTCGTGCAAACTCCAAACAGGCAATTTTGTGCCGTTGAAGGAGACGAGGTCTTTGAAGACGTTTTTTGTTCTTAAAACCCTTCTCTCGCAGATGCCGTCTAATGGTTATGGGACTGCAGTTGGCACCAGTGGCAAGCTTAATTTTGGCCAAGGATCATCCCGTGTCTTGACGGACAGCCAATTGGATCCTCCGGCTCAGGGCTGGTGAAATTTTTTTGGGTCTACCACTTGACTTTTTTTTCCCATAACCCTCAGGATCTTTTAAGAAGTTTAAAATGACTGTCTTACCGCATCCAACCTCAGCAGCATTGGCACGCTGCGAGAGGCCTTGCTGATGCAGCTCAACAATCCGACCGCGTTCAAAGAGAGAAAGCTTTTTTGCCTTTGCCATCAGGAGGTCGTGACAGTGTGGATACCTGACAGAAAATGACACTGAATCCACATTTTTGCGAAGATTTAGGCTTTTAAAGGCTGTGGTCTTAAACTTTTGATCAGCTGATGAACAGCCTATTTCAGTTTAATGGTTGTTTGCAATAAATTGCTTACTCAAATTTTTTTTTGCCTCACTCCCATTTCTTCTTTTTGCATTTTGAAGCACTACTTAGAACCTTCTTAAGATCCAACAGTGCAAAATGTGAATTCTTGCAATTTTTCAACTGGTCTTAAAATTTTGATCAGGAGTGTATTAACTTATCGCCATATGCCACTATCTCCTGGAAAGCACCTGGGCTTTTCCTCTTGCCAACTTCAGCTTACAGGGTCATGTCAGGGCAGGCCCTGTCCTCATTTGACCTGTTCACTCTCTGCTTTACACCATTATGTTCTGGCCTGTCCTGATTGTATTTTTTTAGTAACTAAGTTATCTTTGATTTTTACACCATTATTCCTTAACTTTTCCTTGTATCATTTTTTAAAAATTATGTGTCTTTTTCACACTTTAATATGGATTACACAAAGTATGCATTGTATGCAGTGAACACTAACATCTACTCTCACACGGTGACATTTAACACATATCACATAGTAATCATACAGTAAATAATGATAATACCATTTCATCAGCTGAAATGAAAGGCGCTACACTTTGTCTTTGTCGACGTACTGCGGTAAGCGTATTCTGTCACTTCCGGTTACCAGTGTTTGGTGATCATCGTTTGGTGTATACCTGTCTCAGACTAGATACTTTCTTTTTACCGACATTACTTCTCTGATTCTATCACCAATTTAATCTGCACTTTCACAGTAACAGTAGTTGCTAAATCACCAACTTTCTCCACTTTATGTGTGGTACTTTATCGATTCTATCTTCTGCTACTGATTTAGCTGAACTCTCAGCCATGGCCTCTTGCTCTCCTTCTCCCTCTCCTGCCTTCTCTTGCTCTGCGTGTCAGATGTTCAGTTACTCCTCTGCCTCGTTTAATGATAATGGTATGTGTAATAAATGTAGTCTGTTTTCTGTACTCGAGGCGAGGCTTAGCGAATTAGAGTCCCGGCTCCGCACCATGGAATCTAATTCAGCAGCTAGTGCTAAACAGCCCCCTGTAGCCGGTGCGGAGCAGCCTAGCATAGCTCCTGTTAGCATTCCCCCGGCAGTTCCCGAGCAGCCGGGAAAGCAGGCTGGCTGGGTGACTGTTCGTAAGGACAGGCGTAGTCGTAAGCAGAAGCCCACTGCCGACCACCACCCAGTTCACGTTTCAAACAGATACTCCCCGCTCAGCGACACACCCGCTAAGGAGCCAACTCTGGTGATTGGAGACTCCATTTTGCGGAACGTGAAGATAGCGACTCCAGCGACCATAGTTAAATGTATTCCCGGGGCCAGAGCGGGCGACATTGAATCTTATTTAAAGCTGCTGACTAAGGATAAGCGTAGATACAATAAAATTGTTATTCACGTCGGCGCTAATGACACCCGACTACGCCAGTCGGAGGTCACTAAAGTTAATATTGATTCAGTGTGTACATTTGCAAAGACCATGTCGGACACCGTAGTTTTCTCTGGTCCCCTGCCCAATCTGACCAGTGATGACATGTATAGCCGCATGTCTTCACTCAACCGCTGGCTGTCGAGGTGGTGTCCAGAAAACGATGTGGGCTTTGTAGATCATTGGAAGAGTTTCTGGGGGAGACCTGGTCTGGTTAGGAGAGATGGCATTCATCCCACTTTTGATGGAGCATCTCTCATATCTAGAAATCTGACAGAGTTTATTAGGAAGCCAAAGCCCTGACAATCCAGAGTTCAGGCCAGGAGACAGAGCTGCAGTCTTACACGCTTCTCTGTGCCTCCTTTAGAGCAGTCACCCCTCCATTACCCCATAGAGACTGTGTCTGCCCCCCGACCATGTAAATTAACTAAACCAAAGGTCAACAAAAGAGGAGTTAGTCACAATAATCTAATAAAAATCAGCACATCCACCTCAAATGTACAGCAAAATAAAATAATTAAATGTGGATTACTCAATATCAGATCTCTCTCATCCAAAGCTGTACTAGTAAATGATTTGATATCAGATTACCATCTGGATATCTTCTGTCTGACTGAAACCTGGCTGTGTCAGGATGAGTATGTTAGCCTGAATGAATCAACCCCCCCCAGTCATATTAATACTCACATTCCCCGAGACACTGGCCGTGGAGTCGCAGCCATTTTCAACTCCACTTTATTAATTAACCCTAAACCTAAACTCAGTTATAATTCATTTGAAAATCTTGTTCTCAGTCTGTCCCACCCAAAGTGGAAAACATTAAAGCCAGTTCTATTTGTTGTAGTGTACCGTCCTCCTGGTCCATACTCTGATTTCTTGTCTGAATTTTCAGAGTTCCTGTCGAGTTTGGTTCTTAAAACAGATAAAGTTATTATTGTAGGCGACTTCAATATTCATGTTGATGTCAATAATGACAGCCTTAGCTCTGCTTTTTCCTCATTACTAGACTGTATTGGCTTCTCTCAGTATGTAAATAAACCCACTCACTGTTTCAGTCACACTCTCGATCTTGTTTTAGCTTATGGTATTGATATTGAACATGTAACAGTCTTCCCACAGAATCCCGTTCTATCAGACCACTTCTTAATCACTTTCGACTTCACATTGCTGGATTATGTATTATCAGCAAAAAACATCCTGACTAGAAATATTTCAGAAAATGCAGTAGTTCAATTCAAGGAAATGATTCCCACTAACTTAGGTCCAGTGCCTCATCTTAATTTTGCAGAAGCTACTCCCTCCTAGCTTGATCATCTTGTAGACAGTGTTGCAGACTCATTACGTACCACTTTAGACTCCATCGCCCCCCTAAAAATGAAAACAATAAAAAGAAAGAGGCAAGCTCCATGGTTTAACTCCCAAACCCGTTCACTGAAACAAACAGCACGTAGGCTTGAAAGAGTGTGGCGTTCCACCAAACTGGAAGAATCCCACTTAGCCTGGCAGGATAGTGTCAAAAGATATAAAAAGGCCCTCTGTAATGCAAGAGGCGCCTATTACTCATCATTAATAGAGGATAATAAGAACAACCCCAGGTTTCTCTTCAGCACTGTAGCCAGGCTGACAGAGAGTCACAGCTCTATAGATCCACGCATCCCTATAACCCTCAGCAGTGATGATTTTATGAACTTCTTTAATGATAAAATCTCTACCATTAGAGATAAAATTAATCACATCCTGCCTTCAATCAGAACTGATTTATGTCATATCACAGGATCCATAGAGTCAGCTGCAAAACCTAACCTTGACTCCTTTTCTCCCATCGACCTAGCCCAGCTCACATCAATTATCTCAGCATCTAAACCTTCAACCTGTCTCTTAGACCCCATCCCAACTAGGCTGCTTAAGGAAGCTCTGCCCTTAATTTGCAGTCCTGTATTAGATATGTTAAATCTGTCCTTGTTAACAGGTTATGTGCCGCAGTCGTATAAAATGGCTGTAATCAAACCTCTTCTAAAAAAGCCCACTCTAGATCCAGATGTATTAACCAATTACAGACCAATATCTAACCTCCCCTTTCTTTCTAAGATCCCGGAGAAAGCAGTTGCAAAACAGTTGTGTGACTTTCTACAGGATAATAGTTTATTTGAGGATTTTCAGTCAGGATTTAGGTTGTATCACAGCACAGAGACAGCACTTGTAAAAGTTACGAACGACCTCCTGATCGCATCAGACAACGGACTTGTTTCTGTACTTGTCTTGTTAGATCTCAGTGCTGCTTTTGATACAATTGACCATCATATCCTTTTACAGAGACTGGAGCATTTTATTGGCATTAAAGGAACTGCACTAAACTGGTTTAAGTCCTATCTATCTGATAGGCTTCAGTTTGTACATGTTAACAACTACTCCTCCATACACACAAAAGTTAGACATGGAGTTCCACAAGGGTCAGTGCTTGGACCAATCCTCTTCACTCTGTATATGCTTCCCTTGGGCAATATTATCAGAAAACACTCCATAAATTTCCATTGTTATGCAGATGATACACAGCTTTATCTGTCAATGGAACCTGATGAAACCAATCATCTAGCCAAACTCCAAGCTTGTCTTAGGGACATTAAAATCTGGATGACAAGCAACTTCTTACTACTAAACTCAGATAAAACTGAAATCATTATAATTGGTCCTGAACACATCAGAAACAAACTTTCTAATGATGTAGCTCCACTAGACGGCATTGCCCTGGCTCCCAGCTCCACTGTAAAGAATCTGGGGGTCATCTTTGATCAGGATATGTCCTTTAACTCACACATAAAACAAACTTCTAGGACTGCCTTTTTTCATCTGCGTAACATCTCCAAAATTAGACATTTTCTGTCCCAAAAAGATGCAGAAAAACTAGTCCATGTATTTGTTACTTCTAGGCTGGACTACTGTAATTCATTATTATCAGGCTGTCCCAACAAGTCTCTAAAGTCTCTGCAGCTGATTCAAAATGCTGCAGCACGATTACTGACAGGAACTAGGAAAAGAGACCATATTTCTCTTGTGTTAGCCTCTCTACATTGGCTCCCAGTCAAATCCAGAGTAGAATTCAAAATCCTCCTCCTCACATACAAAGCCCTTAATGGTCAGGCTCCATCTTACCTTAAAGATCTCATAGTCCCCTACAGTCCCACCAGGACTCTGCGCTCCCAGAATGCTGGTTTACTGGTGGTTCCCAGAGTTTCCAAGAGTAGGGGAGGCAGAGTTTTCCAGTTATCAGGCTCTCTACTGTGAACCCTCCCAGTTTCGGTCCGTGATAGACAATCACCACCTAAGAGTCGCATTAAAAACTTTCCTCTTGACAAAAGCTTCTATAGTTAGTTATGCCATAGGCCTAATTGCCGGGAGATCTCCTCATGATGCACCGAGCCCTCTCTCTCTCTCTCTCTCTCTCTCTCTCTCTCTCCACTGTATGGATTCATATCCCATAAATACATACATAACTCAACATCTTCCTTTCCTGTAGTATTGTGTTTCCTCTGTCTCTCCTTCTGTCTCTTCTGCAGGTATTTCTGTCTTCTGAGCCAGAGTCTGATCTGTGATGACAAGTCCTGCTACCCTAACTCCACTCAACACCTGCTGCTAGAATTACAAATTACTGTTAATTGCTATTAGTTAGCTGGTTGTGTTAGCAGCTAATACTTTAATTATCACTACTATCATTACTACTGCCAATACCTCACCATCTGATATGGAATCTGTGTTATGTTCTTCTTCGCCATTCTCCCCTCTCCCTCTCCCCTCTCTCTCTCCTTCTTAACCCAACCGGGTTTAGGCAGATGGTCACCACCCTGAGTCCGGTTCTGCTCGAGGTTTCGCCTTAAAAGGAAGTTTTTCCTTGCCACTGTCGCCAGTGCTTGTCATGCAGGATTTGTTGGGGTCTCTGTAAATACCCATTTGTGAGTATGGTCTAGACTCGTCAGAAAGGCTCGACCTGTTGTTGTGATGGTGCCAGCAAATAAAATTGAATTGAAATTGAATTGAATTGGAACTGTCATTTCAAGATCAATAGCTCATTGCATTTTCTTGAGGTACCTACTCACTTTGCACATCACATGAAGCTAAGGACAAACTTCACATTACAACGTGATACATCTTCTTCACACACTATGTGTGAAGCAGCCTATCACTGAAGGAGCTGTTCAGTGCTGTCAGACTACCTGCATGGGGGTGGAACTTGTTCTCCATCAGGGACGATAGCCTTGTTATCATCCTCCTCTCTTCCCTCCACCAGGTCAAGGGGGCATCCCAGAGCTGGCCTTCCCAATCAGTTTATCGAGTCTCTTCCTGTCCACAGTCAGAAATGCTGCTGCCCCAGCAGACCACTCCATAGAAAATGGCTGATGCCATAACAGGTTGTCAGGAGTGTCCACTGCACTCCAAAAGACCTGAGTCTCCTCAGCAGGTAGAGTCTGCTCTGAGCCTTCTTATAAAGAGCAGTGGTGTTGTCTGTCCAGTCCAGTCTACTGTTCAGCTGAACACCCTGGATGTTCAATGTATGGTCACTTGAGTGTCTGCTCCTGCAGAAATCCACCACCACTTCTTTAGTTTTCCTGCATTGATCTGGGGGCAATTCTGCAGGCACCAGTCCACAAAGTCCTGTGAACATGATTCTCACAGTGCTCCCAGGCTTTTCCAGGTGAGAGAGAGCTCTGTGCAAGGAAGATGACTGCGTCATCCACCCTGATGCCAGGCTGGTAGACAAACTGCAGCCGGTCCATCGACTGTCTGACCAGAGGGAGGAGATGGACAATCAACTGGTCCAAAGTCTTCATCAGGTGTGATGTCAGTACCACCAGCATGAAATTGTTGAAGTCCTTGGGGTGCAGCGTCTTCGGCACTGGTACCACACAGGATGTCTTCCACAGCTGTGGCACTCTCCCCAACTTCAGGTTCATGTTGAAGAGGTGCTCCACAATCTCACATAGCTGATGTGTGCATCACTTGAGGAGCCTGCAGCTGATGCCGTTAGTTAGTGTGTTAGTGTGTGAACAGACACAGGCTGAAAATGGTGGTTGTGTGTCATCATTGTTTGATATCAGACCTACTACAGTGGTATCATCAGCAAATTTGACAAAGGGTGGGGTGAATGGAAAAGCAGTCATGGGTGAAGAGGGAGTAGAGGACTGCTCTTAAGAATAGGAGGGACCAGGTGCTGCAGTGGTCAGGGTTCATAACATGTATATGTAATGTCTATTGCAAGTGTTTTCTAAACCTGCGTTTCCTGTCACTCTACCATGAACTGACCAATAAAGGAAAAATGACATTATTAAATAATAATCTCATGAGAGAGAGGCATGTCAGTTCTCCTGCTCCAGTCTCTCCAATGTATCACATTAATTAAGTTTTTCTGAAAACCTTTTCTTGACAGAACATGTATACAACCTGTGACAACTGACCATAACTATGAGTCAAATCAATTCAGGTGCCAAATCACAGCATACATTATCAAGGCACTTTACAAAGTAAAATCAAAACCACACAATATTACAGAGAGAAACCAACACTTGGCAACAGTGAAGAGGAGAAACTCCATCGAGTTATATTGTTCTAAATATTTCAGTCAGATATAGATTATATTGTAGCATATTACCCCCTGTGTTTCCTCTCCGTCCACTGCATTATCAATAATCATATCACCCTACAGTTAAACTGTGGTAGGACCTGTATGTGACTTGTACTGTAAAGAGTGTTCAGTATTACTAGAGAAGCACTTTATAAATGCAGTCCATTTACCTTGCCATTTCCTCCTTTGCCCCAGTCAGAATTACTACAGCTACCTGAGGGCATTGTCACTTGAACCTACGTGTGCTTTCGGGCCAGTTACTGAGAAGAGTGATGCTGTCTCACAAAACAGCTAGACGTCACTTCACAATAAAATAAAGCTGCTGCATCAATGACCTATGGGTTCATCGTTTTATGGAACAGTTTAATATTTACCTCTGTTTTCATTACTCAGTCTTTCAGGGGAACAGTATACATTTTACTTCAATAAACCAACCTGACAGATGTATTTTGTTTTCAGATTAGCACTTTCATAACACAATGAAATCACAAGTTTATTTGTGACACTTAAAACCTGAGGCCTGAGGCCTGTACTACAAAGCCAGAGTAACTTTTGCTGTGACACCTTGCTAGCAACCAGAATTTCACTGTAACAGCCGGTCATCATCGTTGTTGATATGGGTGAAAACATCACCACATTATTATTATTATTTATTTATCGAGGAAATTGCTGTGCACCAGTTGCAATACAGAGGTGGAAAAACAATACGGTGTGAAAACAATACAGTGTGAGGGAATAAGAATAAAGCTAATAAAATAAAGGCTAACATAAATAAATAAACAAGTAACTAGAAATACATAAATACTACAAAAGATTACAATGCGTGGGGTATATACAATATACAACAATAAAGACTGGCAATTTAATAACATAGATTGCAATAAAATAGTACAAGAACAAGTAAAGTGACAAATTGGCTTGTATATAAAGTGATAAGTGGCATTTGTGGCCTCAGGACACAGATGTCTCCCTGTCCCTCTCCACGATAGAGGTAGACAATTAAACAGTCAGTGGCCACAGGAAGAAAGGACTTCCTCAGCGTTCTGTATTTACCGGGGGGGTGGGTCTGTTACTGAAGGTACTTCTGTTCGGGGTTATCCACCCTGGTGGAGAGGGTAGGCATTGTTGTCAGGATACTATACAGTTTGTATCCTCTCTCAGACACCACCAACAAAGGAATCAGTTGGACCCCAGGATGGAGCCAGCCTGATGATCCTGCCTGATCTTGTTGGCGTCTGCTGCCCTCAGCCTGCTTACCCCCAGCACACAACACCAAAAGAAGGTGGGAGCTGGCTACCACCGACTGGTAAAACATCTTCAGCATGATGTTTATATATTTGAATGACCGGAGCCTCACTCAGGAAATGAGGTAAATACAGCCCTTCTTGTAAGCAACCTCGGTGTTCTTGGCCCAGTCAGTTTGTTGTCCAGGTGTACTCCAAATTATTTGTAATCTGAGACCTTATCTACAGTCACCATTGATGGAAATGGGTGTAGGAGCAGATTTCTCTCGATCACCTTAACTCCTTTGTCTTGGTGGTATTGAGGATGCAGATGGTTGGTTCCACCACTCGTGAAGGGAGTCCACCACGCCCCTATCCTCCTCATTTCCCTCACTGTTACAGCCAACAATTTACAGAGTCGTCCGCAAACTTCTGCAGATGGCAGGAATCAAGTGGAACTGAAAGTCTAAGTGTACAGGGTGAACGAAAAGGGAAAGAACGGTTCCCTGTGGAATTGCCGGTGCTGCCCGGCCACGGTGTCGGACGCACCGTCCCGCCGCAGTCCTGGCGATACCGGTGACCGTCGTGGTCCATGTCAGGAGACCAGGGAGGGTCACCACGCCGTCAGCTGCCTACCGGGCAGGCCAGATAATTGTTGGCTTACTGGAAGTCAAGAACGCCAGTCCTCGGTGCCTACGGGTCTGTCAGGTGGCGCGCTTGGTGAATTACAGGAAGATGATGGCATCCTCCTCTAGTTTGGCTGGTAGGCAAGCAGAAGGGTCGGTATTGGGCTGACCAGGGGCCGAAGTAGTGACAGGACCAGCCTCTCAGGGACTTCATCAGGTGGGATCTCAGCGCCACCGGTCTGTAGTCGTTGGAGGTGCTGGGGCACCTTCTTCGGTACTGTAACCAGGCAGGATGTACAGCACAGGACCTCTCCAGACTCAGGCTGGGTTGAAGATGTGCAGTACTCACTCAGCTGGGCTGCGTATGTTTTGAGAACCCTGGGCTGACACCAATGGGCTGCTACGCACACTAGGTAGTCTGCACAGCTCCTTCCTCACCTGCTCTACCAGGTGCTGTGCCGTGTCTGTTGATTGGGGTGGGGGAGGTGATGGTGGGGGAAAGACGAATGGGGCATAGTCGGAAGGCGGAGGAGGGGACAGCAGGGCTGGAGGTTTGGAGGCGGATGGTTGTAGAGGAGCTGGGAGGGTAGTCAGGCCCTCTCATCAAATCTGACCCAACAGATTCAGCTCGTTGGCTCGTTCATGCCACCTATTGTCTAGCTGCCAAGATTGTTTATGGTATATAAACCATCCATGCTAAGTTGTTCTGCTGGAGTTTGCCTCAGCTTCCTCCTGCTAACTGTCTTTACCCTGTTGGTCCTCCTTTGGCTCCATAGACACTTCATCACTCCCTGTCCCCCATCTCAGGCCTCTTCTTCTGATTTATGGGACCTGATTTCTCTGTTGACCGCGGCTTGTTGTGAAACAAGCGGTACGAACTGCCTAGCAGAACAACACTGTCACACAACAAGTTGATGTACCCTATTTATACAGTCCATGAGATCGTGGTCCTCTCCATGCGAATCTAGGCAACTCCCAGTCTGTGAAGTTCAGAAGCAGCCTGCAGCTTCATCGGTCTCCTGTGACCATCTCCCAGTCCTGAGTGGTCACAGGAAGCCGCTGGACTGGGAAGCATACAGAGGCTACCAGGTGGTTAGGTTGTATTACAATCTTCAAGTGGAGAAGAGCAGTGGAGCTGTAAGCCTCCTGCTGTTAGCATACCTTAGGTCCCAGTATGTGTTTCCCTGGTGGGACCAGTCCACAAACTGCTGGAAAGTGAGCAGTGTTGCAGCCAAGTGGGTGTGATTGAAGTCCCATCTGGGTGCCGTGTCCCAGGAGACTTGCGACGATGGTGGATGGCGTCATTCGCGGCGCTGCATTGTGACGGAGATATGAAGCAACCAGGATGATCCGTGAAACCGTGGCAGATATATGGCGGAGACTCACGGCCGAAAGCAGTTCAATGTCCAGGCTGCACACGCTTTCCTTCCACAGTAACATAATGGGATGACACCCTTGTTGTTGTAAGAAGAATATGCAGGTCCCCACCTTTCCATCTTGCCACCTCGCGGTGTCCCTGTCTGCGAGACGGTCTGGCAAATCCACAGTTTACGTTTAGAGTCTGGGATGTCCTCAGAACCCACGTCTCCGTGGCTTAACCTGCCTTCTCTCACGATACACCGCTGCGAATCCACTCACCAAGCCCGCTGACTCATCCGTCTTATTGACAGCGACCTCATGTTCCCCATGGTGATGGGGAGATGGTTTATATCTCGCTTTTTCGGTGTTTACGTCCGTGCGTTTATGTCCCCTGTGCTTCCTCCCTCAGCTCTCTAAAGTTTCAGGCCTCTCCAGTATCAGCGTGGTTGGTAGTAACAACAACTCTGTAAATACCTATTTTAAAGAGTATGGTCTAGACCTGCTCTGCTGTGAAAGAGTGCCTTGAGATGACTTTTGTTGTGATATGGCGCTATATAAATAAAACTGAATTGAATTGAATTGAATTGAATTGAACAGCTGATCACGAGTGTAAACAATAGACCCGCCGCATTGTTGTGCCCAGCCAGAGACATGGTCAGGAAGAATTGTCCCAAGAATGAGACATACGTACAAGAAACATGGAAGAAAGTTCCCAAACATAGTTGGCTAAGGTTAGCACAACAACCTACCCAAAAAGAAAACAATAAATAGGAAAAAATAGCTTAAAAAATAGCTAAAAGTGCGGAAAAGAGAGAGAGCAACTGTTGCTGGCTGCCGCTCGACACAGCGCCGGAAGATTGATTGGAAGTTGAGGACAAAATTATTAGCCCCCCTATGAAATTTAAAGTTTTAGGGCTAGGGTTAGGGTTAGACCCCAGAACAACTGCCAAGACACTAGTGAATGGCTTAGCCAAGTCGGGAATTGTAGTCTCAAAGAAGACAATGACTAGAGCTCTGCACAGGAAAGGATGGGCTGGGATTCCTCAGGAG
This sequence comes from Lates japonicus, assembly GCA_033238685.1. Taxonomy (NCBI): domain Eukaryota; kingdom Metazoa; phylum Chordata; class Actinopteri; family Centropomidae; genus Lates; species Lates japonicus. The sequence goes on from BRZM01002095.1 coordinate 37,280, forward strand.
ACATGCCAGAGACTTGTTGAAAACTACAACAAAGACTGCAGGCTGTTATCCAGCAAAAAGGATACACAATTGACTATTAGCATCAGGGGGGCTAATAATTTTGACCCTGGTAGTTTTTGGTTTTTGTGGAATCATTTCATTTCTGTGTGCAAAGTAAAATAATGTAAGCATCCAAAATAATACTAGGATGTTTGAAACGGCTGTGTTAAAAACTATTTGCTGCTTAACAGCGCTTGGGAAATACTTTTAAAACAATGACATTTTCATAGGTGGGCTAATAATTTTGTCCTTATCTGTATGTGTATAGTCCTGTGTTGTTCTTTTGTTTCTAATTTGTATATACTGTCTTGTCTGTATCTTGTTTTATACTTTACCAGTATTGATGCCCTTTTCTATTTTTGCTATCCTTTTTGCTGCTGTAACAATGTAAATTTCCTGCAGGTGGTTGCTTTACCAGGCTTGTGGGGTTACAGTGTGTAATTTACCCTGAAGACAGGGGGGAATTTAGTTAGATTCTGGTCAGGCAGTTAGAGGGACAGAGCTGTGGTGATGTTTTGGCTGTGTTGATGATATTATTCTTTTCACATCAGTTTTGGGTTGTGCATATCCAGGCAGGTAAGATTAACCCTGGTTTTCCTCAGTTATAAATACTGTGGAGGAATTTTTGAAAGTTAATTCAGAGGAGTTTTGTAGCAGTGTTCATGGGAGCAATTAGTTTGAATGGTCAAACATTTTGAGATGGATGTTGGGGGAGAGTGGTGGAAGGAGAACATGGAAAAATATTCTAGAAGAAAATCTGTTGGAGATGGGTATTCTCATAAACTGCATGCTGTTGTTCCTGGTTATGACTCATTTGAGGCAGCTGCCTCTAGTGAAACTAGGGTGAGTTCCAGGTTAAGCTTTGAACAGCAAAAGAAGTTATTACTGTTGCACACAGAAATTAAAAGATTGGAACTGGAGGAGTGCTGATTAAGTCTGAGTAATGCAGGTGGCCTGAGGCAGCTCTCTGTTGTCACATTGGTCTGATGCTTCCACTAATCTGTGTTTAGTCCCTCAGTTTTGTGAATGTGATCCGGACATGTTTTTGTTACTCTTTGAGCAGGTGGCCAGTTTTGTTTAACTAGTGACAGTAAGTGTTATTGTCTTTATAGTGTTGCGAATCAGTTGTCCTGATGTCTGTTGGGATTCCTGATAGGAAAAGGTGTCTCTGATTGACAGTCGTTACCTGGATGAGCCACAGCTGGACCTGGTCTGCTCTGCAGCCTCGCACTCAATCAGGGGAGCTTCCCTCTCCTGACAGACCAGTTATCTGTTCTTTTGTTAAATTGATTACTCTCTTCTAAATAAATGACTCTTTTCTTTATCTGCCGACCCATGCTGTCTCCCTTCCTTGTCACAGTCCTTGAGTCAGACTCTGGGTCAGGACAGTGTGTACAGGTAATAACACTTTTAAGTGACACAGACAAAACCCTCACATGACTATATATACGTTTATTTTTACACATAAAATGATACTAAAAAGAAAATTAAGAGAAATAAGATTGTAGAAGTCTGATCTACATTTCTTTTCATTTCATTTCAATTCTCTTTTTAGTTTATTTAAATGAATGAATTGCCATTCTCCATGACAGTAGCACATTTATACTGTATTAGCCTGTTTACAGTGAATTAAATATTCAGACAAGACTTTCTGTTTATTCATGGCTGCACGGTTTCATCAGATGAAAATATCCATTTTATATACATTTATTAAATAATCTAACTGAAATACTCTGTTAGTATCTTTGTAAATGTTGGGATTTTTTGCAACACATCTATTAAGTTCCGTGTTTTTTAACACAGTTTGTCCACATGGCATGAACCTGTGCAGGTGGTCGTTATTTACCTGTCAACACCTGATCAGCTGTAGGTCCACACAGTGGGAGATGCTGATGTGTCAGAGTCCGTGCTCTCTCTGCTGGAGGGTATCAGGGCTTTAGACTGGATTACAGTTTAGTTACATAAGGGAGCTGCACGGGATTGGTTGTTAGAATCGAGCATGCGCACAAGGTCGTCGCACCTAACAACATCACAAACCAGGAGCGAGTTTACGGGACTGAAAGTAAAGAGTGAGAGTTTTGAAGGAAAGGAAAGGTTTTCTGAGTAGAGCACAGGTGAGTGTATCTCCTCGCAGCTTCCCGCGCCTCGGTGGCCTCATTGTGTGTGTGTGTGTGTGAGTTTGCGCGCACGCACCATGGTTAGGAGCCATTTCTCTGAGCAGTTCTGGGATTAGGTGTCAGAAACGAGGACGGCTGCGGTATCTGCCGAAGTAGAAAGCAGGCAGACAGAAACTGCCGAATATTAGCTCACACCGTTTCTCGTTACACCTACATTTTCTGGAACAAAATGTTATGGGTTTAAATCTAAAGCTACGGCTTCCTCACAGCCTCTCACCTCTGCAGACTGACATTTAACACAAACCGCGACCCTGTTCTTATTTATTACTCAGGCCACTGACCGAGAGTTTCTGAACTTTTTGTGTCGATGTTGTGTTTTCACCGTCTGAAAGCGAAGAGAACAGAGCTTAAGTCTGTTAGAAACTTGTTTGTACTCCTGTTTGCTGCTGCTTCATCACTCACAGCCTGGCTGCTGAAGAGCACACACCCACCACACACACACACACACACACACAAACAAACAAACAAACAAACCCAACCCCCGTCCCGTTTCCACCTCCTCTGACTCTGGAACTCTGTGTTCCTTTTAGTTTAGCGCGGTTTCACAGTCTCTTCTGCTGTCGCCTCCATAGTTTGTGTGTGTGTGTGTGTTGTGTGTTTTCAGCCTTTGTGCGTTAATGAAGGAA
>BRZM01002095.1:40131-52042 GCA_033238685.1 Lates japonicus
ACTGCACTCATGCATTCTTAGTTTATTTTGGTGTTATTATTCTACATCGTTTTAATTAATTATTTGCTTTCAGCCTGTGTTTTCTTTTGCTTTTGTCCTTGGCTCTAGAACCGAGTCATGACACTTGTGAAACAAGTGTGCTGCATACTGTCAAGCACAATAACTCCGTAGCGGAAGTGTCTGTAGGGCCCGGTTGTCTGAGGATGATGGGGTGCTTTCTTCTGTCTGTCGTCCAGGGAGTGGAGAACAAGTTGTCTGCTCTTATTAATATATATCTGTGCTTGTTTAGTGATGTTCCAACTTGTATACTTGGTAGAACATGACATTGACAAGGTTGATAACACCTTGCTCTCCTCTTTTAAAAGTTGATTCTCCAGCTGACGGGGTTGTGTTTGATTGAATAGAGAAATTAAATCTGTGAGTTAGTTTTGTTTAACTAGTGACAGTAAGTGTTATTGTCTTTATAGTGTTTAGTCCCTCAGTTTTGTGAATGTGATCCGGACATGTTTTTGTTACTCTTTGAGCAGGTGGCCAAGAGTACAGAGTGGTCTGATGCTGAGCACACGTTACTGTTGCAGTGCCTTTTGACAAATAAGGCACAGGAAGCATACTCCACACTCAGTGTGGCTGAAGGTTTATGTGTCTGTTAAGGTTTCTGAGGCATATCACCAGAGGTTTAGATCTTGGGCTCTTTTTAAATGAGCATAAAGTGAAGACAGCTGGCAGAGGAGTATGGGGTGATGCACTGACTGTGAGCACCATGGTGTTTAGTATACAGATACTAGTGATTACATTCTGATGTGGGGAATGGATTTTAATGTGCTGCCTGTTCTGATGCATAAACTGGAGCTGAACTGTGGGTTGATTAAGAGAGAGGTGGCTATGGGCGTGACAGTCCACCACCTCCTGTTATAACATCTTCTCCCACTGTTACAGAAACACCTGACGAGAATGCACAGTGTTTCCCTGGTGTCTTCACTTCCTGTGCAGTTACATATGCTATTCACAGTGGGGAGGCAAACCTGAATCTGAACAGAGTGGGGCCTTATTTGTAGCTATACTTGACTCTCTTTGGTTTGTTTCCTGCACCTGACAGCAGAGCAGTGGGCTGATCCAGGCTGTGTGCTGTTTGACAGTGCTGTCAGATGTTGATGGGACCAGTACTGTGAAGGGTTATCAGGTGCTGGGGAAGAAACGGATGCTGCATGGGGAACATTTTGTGGGTAATCTTTCAAGTTTTTGTTCCAGTGAAGTTGTTGGAGGAGCTGCTGAGGCTGTCCCGTGGTCAGTCAGGACACTGGGGGATCTGTAAAGTGTACGACTACATCCACAGGTACTTCTTTTGGTCTCATGAGAAAAGGGACATGTCCAGGTACACGTCACACATTAAATAACAGGAAAACCTAACCAGATGATTAAGCCGACTCCTCTGTTCTGGATAATTGATTGTGCTGGTCCCTTACTGTGTTCAAAGTCTGACAGGAACTATCTGCAGCTCTGAGTGAAACACAATCAGGCCTCTGTGTACCATGCTCAGAGCCAAGGGGCACTGGAAAGGTTTATCAGACCCTGAGGTGTCTGTTGTGGGGGTACTGTGTTGAGCTGGATCAGGACTGGGATGAAGGGCTGCCTTGGTTGTTGTTAGCAGCCAGGGAAGTTGTGCAGGAAAGCACTAGGTTTAGCCTGAATGAGTGTGCGTTTGGGCATACATTCCCAGGCTGTTAACTCTGTTGCAATCTGAACCTCCTCAGAGTCTCATTGATCCAGTCAGTGGTGGCTCTGGCATCAGTTGTATGTGGCTGGGCAGAGGGCTACAGAAAGCTCGGCCTCCTCACAGGTAAAAAATAATCATTTGTACACAACTGTCCAGCTGTAAAGTTTAGTTTAGGTGATCAGGTGCTTGCTTTGTCGCCACTTGACAGTTTTCCATTCCAGGCAAAACACTGTTTTGCACTAGGTCTCTGTTGGAGACACTTAAGTGTAAATAGAAGACTCAACTTTGCCATGTGAATCTGTGAAAACCTCACTTCACTGGTGAGCCACAGTGAGGTAAGTTTTTGAAGGTTTTGTTCATCTATCCAACATCTCTCTCTCTCTTCCATACTGCACTCATGCATTCTTAGTTTATTTTGGTGTTATTATTCTACATCGTTTTAATTAAATTATTTGCTTTCAGCCTGTGTTTCTTTTGCTTTTTGTCATGGCTCTAGAACCAGGTCATGACACTTGTGAAACAGGAGTGTGCTGCATACTGTCAAGCCTGTGCTCGTAGCAGATACTGTAGGAGGGCGGTTGTCTGAGGATGATGGGGTGCTTTCTTCTGTCTGTCGTCCAGGGAGTGGAGAACAAGTTGTCTGATCTTATCAATATATATCTGTGCTTGTTTAATGATGTTCCAACTTGTATACTTGATGCATTACCCATTGAGGTTAATGCCTATATACTCACTCTTTAAAAGTTGATTCTCAGCTAGCAGGGGTTGTGTTTTGATTGAATGAGAAATTAAATCTGTGAGTTAGTTTTTGTTTAACTAGTGAGCAGTGAGGTATTGTTAAATACATAGACTGCAGATCGGTTGTCCTGATGTCTGTTAGGTTCTGATGGGAAAGGTGTCTCTGATTGTGATGGTTACCTGGATGAGCCTACAGCTGGACCCTGATGCTCTGCAGCCTACTAGCACTCAATCAGGGAGCTTCCTCACTCCTGACAGACCAGTTATCTGTTCTTTTGTTCACGTTAGTTGCTCTCTTCCCTAAATAAATGGCTCTTTTCTTTATCTGTGAGCCCATGCTGCTCTCCCTTCCTTGTCACAGTCCTTGGGTCAGACTCTGGGTCAGGACTGGTGTGCTGGAAGTGTGCTGCTTTTAAGTGACACCAGACAAAACCCTCACGCTGACTATATACGTTTGTTTACACATAAAAATGATACTAAAGAAAATTAAAATAAGATTGTAGTCAGTCTACATTTCTTTTCATTTCATTTCAATTCTTGGTTATTAAACAGATGAATTACCATTCTCCCATGACAGTACTTACATTTATGCTACTGTATTAGCTGTTTACAGTGAATTTAATATTCAAAACCAGAGACTTTTTTCACCATTTTGGGCTAAGCTGGCTGCACGGTTTCGTCAGTAATCATCCCATTTAACAATCAATAATCTGCTTTAAATACTCTATTTAGTATCTTTGTAAATGTTGGATTTTTGCAACACATCTAATAGTTCCGTGTTTTTTGTGATTGTCCACATGGCATGAACCTGTGCAGGTGGTCGTTGTTACCTGTCAACACCTGATCGGCTGTAGGTCCCACACAGTGGAGATGCTGATGTGTCAGAGTCGTGCTCTCTGCTGGGTGTCAGACTTTAGACTGGATTACAGTTTAGTTACATAAGGGCACACAGGTTGGTTATTGAGATGACATGCAAGATGCTACTAACATCCTGAAGTAAGACAGGGTTACGGGACTGAAAGTAAAAAGTGAGGTTTTGAAGAGGAAAGTTTTCTGAGTAGAGCACAGGTGAGTGTATCTCCTCAGCTTCCCGCGCCTCAGTGGCCTCATTGTGTGTGTGTGTGTGAGGTTGCCACACTGTGGTTAGGAGCCATTTCTCCTGAGCAGTTCTCACCGGGATTGGGTTAATAGAGCAGGGACAGCTGCGGTATCTGCCGAAGTAAACAGGCAATTAGAAACGCGAATATTGGCTCACCGTTTCTCATTACTGCCTACATTTTCAGACAAAAAATGTTATGGGTTTCAAATCTAAAAGCTACGGCTTCCTCACAGCCTCTCACCTCTGCAGACTGACTAACACGAGCCACTGACCCTGTTCTGGCTATTACTCAGGCCACTGACCGGAGTTCCTGAACTTTTTGTGTCGATGTTGTGTTTCCTGTCTAAGCAGAAATTGAAACTTAAGTCTATTTAGAAACTTGTTTGTACTCTGTTGCTGCTGCTTCATCCTCACAGCCTGGCTGCTGAAGAGCACACACCCACCACACACACACACACACACACACAAACAAACAAACAAACAAACCCAACCCCCGTCCCGATTCCACCTCCTCTGACTCTGGAACTCTGTGTTCCTTTTAGTTTAGCGCGGTTTCACAGTCTCTTCTACTGTCGCCTCCATAGTTTGTGTGTGTGTGTGTGTTGTGTGTTTTCAGCCTTTGTGCGTTAATGAAGGAAGAAGTGCATACTCAGCGTTTTGTGCTGCAGCCTTTTTACTGACGTGATTATCAGCTTTAAGTGTTTAAAACTCACATTTCTGTTCAGTGAAAGAAGTGCAGACACAGTGCAGCCCCCTGCTATGTGTCTTTGTCATGAGAACATCATGTACCAAGGCAAACACTGTGGCATTGTTCCATACAGGAGTCTGGTAGTGTTCAGTGTGCAGTGTTGCTCTGTGTGTGTCGTTAGAAAACTGTCAAAATGTCCAACTTTATTCTCTCAGAGCATTGCTAAAAACACTTATGTGTCAGTTGTTAAGTGTCAGGCAGGATGTTAAAGCCCCACAGGTAAAGGTCAAACTGGTCTGTTAATTATGGAATCCTTTCTGTAAACACAAGCCTTGTTTACACAGAGATGGTGCTATACTGACATTTAAGGTGCTTTTCCACTAGCACCTACTCGACTTGACTACTTGGTTTTTAGGGTTTTCCATTAGGTGGTAGCACCTGGTACCAGGTACTTTTTTACTTGGCCGGGGTTCTAAGCGAGCTGAGTGACGTCAAGAGACTGCAGGCCACTGATTGGCCAGGGAGGGACACCACTGGATGAGTCATGAGAGCGACTCCTTCACAAAAATCAAACCCGCCATTTTTCAAACCTGGCAACAGTGACAGTGACAGAGGCAGTGCATACAAATGATGTCACGGGAGTTTGGGCTGCCTTGCTATGACGAATTGAGGTGGTACTCAGTTGTAATGGAAAAAGACAGAGACCGAGTAGAGTAGAGTCAAGTCGAGTAGAGGCGAATAGTGCTAAAACTGGAATGGAAAAGCGGCATAAGAGGACCCCTGATCATTGTGTGTTCACACAGAGCCACATTAAGGTGGTGTGATGGAGCCCTGGTGTGTGATTCAGAATCAGAGGTGTGATATAGTGGTGGTAGAGAGTAGCAACAGAAGAACATAGCATAACACGGATTCCATGTTAAAAAAAAGTAAAGTGATACCAATAATATAGCAGTAATAATGATAGTAATAATTAAAGTAATAATTGCAAAAGTAGTAGTAAAACTAGAAGCAGTATTAGTAATTTCTAATTATATCAGCAGGTGTTGAGTGGAGTTGTAGGGGCAGCAGGAGGCTTGTCATCACAGATAAGACACTACAGCTCCAGAGGCAGAAGTACCTGCAGAAAGTGACAGAAGAGGAGAGAGAGACAATCAGCTGCAGAATCTTGTTGGGGCAGCCTGATAATAATGAATTACAGTAGTCCAGCCTGGAAGTAACAAATGCATGGACTGGTTTTTCTGCATCCTTTTGAGACAGAAAATGTCTAATTTTGGCGATATTATGCAGGTGAAAGAAGGCAGTCCTAGAAGTTTGTTTATGTGTGAGCTAAAGGACATATCCTGATCGAAGATAACTCCAGGATTCTTTACAGTGGAGCTGGAGGCCAGGGCAATGCTGTCTAATGTAACTACATCATTAGAAAATGTATTTCTGACGTGTTCGGGACCAAGTACAATAACTTCGGTTTTGTCTGAGTTCAATAGTAAAAAGTTGCTTGTCATCCAAGTCTTAATGGTATGCCTGAAGTTTGGCTAGCTGATTGGATTCTTTAGGCTTCATTGACAGATAAAGCTGTGTATCATCTGCATAACAATGGAAATTTATGGAGTGATGCCTGATAATATTGCCCAAGGGAAGCATATAAGGTGAAGAGAATTGGTCCAAGAACTGACCCTTGTGGAACTCCATGTCTAACTTTTGTGTACATAGAGGAATTGTTGTTAACATGCACAAACTGAAGCCTGTCAGATAGATAGAACTTAAACCAGTTTAGTGCAGTTCCTTTAATGCCAATAAAATGCTCCAGTCTCTGTAAAAGGATGTGATGGTCAATCGTATCAAAAGCAGCACTGAAATCTAACAAGACAAGTTGTCTGATGCAGTTAGAAGGTTGTTTGTAACTTTTACAAGTGCTGTCTCTGTGCTGTGATACAACCTAAATCCTGACTGAAAAACCTTGAATAAACTATTACCTTGTAGAAAGTCACACAACTGTTTTGCAACTGCTTTCTCCAGGATCTTAGAAAGAAAGGGGAGGTTAGATATAGGTCTGTAGTTGGATAATATGTCTGGATCAGGAGTGGGCTTTTTTAGAAGAGGTTTGATTACAGCTACTTTATACGACTGTGGCACATAGCCTGTTAACAAGGACAAATTTAACATATCTAATACATAACTGCAAATTAAGGGCAGAGCTTCCTTAAGCAGCCTAATTGGGATGGGGTCTAAGAGACAGGTTGAAGGTTTAGATGCTGAAATAGTTGATGTGAGCTGGTGGAGGTCGATGGGAGAAAAATAGTCTAAGTTAGGTTTCGCAGCTGATTCTGAGGATCCTGTGTTGTGACATAAATCAGTGCTGGTTGAGGGCAGGATGTGATGAATTTTGTCTCTAATAGTAAAAATTTTATAATTAGAAAAATTCATAAAATCATCACTGCTGGCTACAGTGCTGAAAAGAAACCTGGGGTTGTTCTTATTATCCTCTCTTAATGACAAGTAATAGGTGCCTCTTGCATTTATATATATATCTATATCTCTTATATCTTTTAAGACTTGAGCTCTTGCTAGGCTAAGTGGGATTCCTCCCAGTTTGGTGGCCACATTCTTTCAAGCCTACGTGATATTTGTTTTAGTGTACGGGTTTGAGAATTGAACCATGGAGCTTGCCTCTTTTGCTTTATTGTTTTCATTTTTAGGGGGCAATGGAGTCTAAAGATGTACGTAGTGAGCCTGCAACACTGTCTACAAGATGATCAAGTTGGGAGAGAGTAGCTTCCATTAAATTGAGATAAGGCGTTGGATTTAGGTTAGAGGGAATCATTTCCTTGAATTTAGCTACTGTACTATCAGAAAGATTTATAGTTAGGACTTTGGATGGATACATAATCCAGCAATATTAATTAAAGTGATTAAACATACTACATATGCCCTTTGAGGAGGATTGATGATATCCCTGAAGTCAATGCTTCAGTCTCCCCGTCTTTGAAACACGTGTCTTCCCCTACCTGTCTCTAAAATTTGACATGTTAAGTGTTGAGATTTACATTTTACTTAAAGTCAGTGATGTACAGTGCTGTGAATTTGCCCCCTTACAGATTTCTTCTGTTTTTGCTTTTTTGTCACATGTACATGCTCAGATCATCAAACTAATTTTAATATCAGAGTGAGTGAGTGAGTTTTTTAAAATGATGATTTCATTTATTTAGGGAAAAAAGCTATCCAAACCAAGCAATGAATCTTTCACATCGCTGTGGAGGAATTTTGGCCCACTCTTCTTTGCAGAATTGTTTAAATTCAGCCGCATTGAAGGGTTTGAGCATGAACGGCCTGTTGCAGCATCACTGTGGATTTGTCCGTCATGTGACAGCAAACGACAGGAACAGATAACCAATAGCCTTGGTGACTTAAATGATTTCAGACGATATGTTTCCTCTTAGCGTTTTCGGAGGAGTGGAGCTGTCAAAGGCTCACAGAACCCAAATACACTGTGCCTTCATGGGAGACCATCACTGGCCAGATTGAGAAAAAGTACAATGAGGCAGCTACAGCTCTAACAAAGAACTTGATGGAAGCCAATAAAGTAGCAATAACAAGCACTAACATCTGAGTTTTATGTCACTGTCACCTGCCGTTACATGGACGGTGACCAGAACATTTCTCGTTCTGTGCTCCAGACACGCAGCAGAGATGAGACACACTGCTGAGAACATCATTGCTAGTCTGAGGTGCGTTGTTGATGAGTGGAGCTTGGGAGGTAAAGTCAGTGCATCTGTACACTACATCGAAAAAAACAGGACTTGCCATGACAACATATTATTTTGGTTTGGCTGGAGGGCATGTCTTAACGATGACATCACAACTAATTGACTTAAATTGGCTTGATTAATCGACATCAAAAAGTAATCAAAATGCCCATCCCTTATATACTGTATGTATGTATATATATACACATATACACGCACACACACATATGCATATCTGTTTCTACACCTGTTGTGAAATGGTTTTCAGGTTTGATGGAGCTACCCTGGCAGTTTTCCCCAACACCAGTTTAGTTTTAAAACAAATTTATGGGATAGCTCAGGTCCATACAGTTAAATGTTGTCTTCAGGGAATATCAGTGACGCTGAGCTCACTGCTCACATGCTGCCCAACTCTTATGTTCAACCACATGTGCAAACGAATATCCATGTCTTTTTTACACGGCAGTATATCTGGCACTGTACATTAACAAAAAAAAACCTGCTGTTAATGTGACATGGAAGCATTCACAGGGAATAAATCATGAACAAGCTGTTGTCATTTTAGGAGTTTGTCAAGTGAAACCAGTTTAAAATAGTTTGTTGTCATTCTGTAACTGTAGGTTTCTGCCAGTGATAGTGGCTTTGTAGCCATTTTGCCAACTATGTCTTGTAGAGTGTGTTGCACAAGCTTTTTTTTTTTTTTTTTAAAAACAAACAACTTTTAATGCCAGGCGTTGAGAGTATGAGGATGGTGCCCAGTGTGGAGCTGAAGCATCTGGTTTATAGATGCATTTGTGGAATTCGCGACTCCCTGCCTTGAGGGAGCTTTGGGCCTGCTTTCATCAGAGCCATGCACGCATCTACACACAACACATACACAGACACAGCAGCTGCCAGGTTTGTTTCTTTGTTTCTCTCTCTCACTCTCACAAAGACTGGAATTTCAGTTTGGTTGGTGATGCTCAGTGACTGTGTGACAGTGGGAGAAATGGCAGCGTAGGGGACAGTATGATAGCATACCTAATGGATGTTTGGACTGTGCTGGCATTTAGTAAAATATTGGGTCATGGCCTGCATAGAACAGCTGTAGAGAGCATACTTAAGTACCAATACAGAGGTGAATTATTCTTAAATATGAAAGTTCTGAATGAAGAAAGTGACTTACATTACGGTGTGAAACAGGGACAGACTACCACCAGGTTGTATAGAAAAAGGCTGAGGGTTGTGATCTTGTTTTCCTACAGCATAGAGCTGTGTCAGAGGAATTATTTCATTATTTAAGGTACTGTCATTATTTGAAGCCTGTGTAAGAAACGTCCATCTAAACTCAACCTTTTACAGAGAGGACTGGAAAGAAGGTGAAGATAACTCACATCCTCCCTTCAGCCATCAATATTCTTCACACTACGGACTGACTGATGAGATTTAAGCCACAGACATGAACTGTTTTAATGTGTAATATGACATTGTATGTATGTTTTACTGTCTGCTTGTCTGTTGTACTTGTTGGCTGGTTTTGAAGAAAACTCAAGTCCTTCAGTGTTTCCCCTAATATTGTCTTGGCAGGGCAGCCCGCCCTGCCAACGGGACCCCCCCACCCTCCGAAGAAAAGCAAAGAAAAAAATGTAAAAATGAAAAGATAATTTATGTTCGCGTCTCTCTCTCTCCGCTTCCTGTTTCACGTGCGTCTCTGCATATGCTTCTGCACACAGGAGTGAAGAGCCCCAAAGTAGATGGGTTGACAACTTGCCGTTAAGTGCAGGAAAAGCCCCAACAAGTAGCAACAAGTGAGTATCATAGATGGACAGACGTCGACCCCAAACGTCCGAAAGTCAGACCAAATTATTAGCATTTTTACGCGCGCTACCTGCCAACTGTGGCTTTGCTGGTAGGGAGGCTAGTCCTAGTCCTCTCCTCCGACATCCATGTGTAACCATAATATAACTACCCCCCAACCCCTACCCCATCAGAAAACCCGCCCCCCCACGACAGTCATTCAAGGGGAGACACTGTCCTTAATTCAAAGTTTGCTGTAGTGATGGTGATTTATGGTGATTTATTAGTATTCCAGAATACGGTGAGTCTGCTGACACACACAGCGGGTCTGAGACAGCACACTGACCCAGGTGTGTTCAGAATTATCAGGTCCTTACTAATCAAGATGTGTATTTTCTTCCTCACTGGACAGCGAGGCCAGCCTTAGAAACTTGAATGTCTGTGACTGATGTTTTCAGAAAAGCAACAAGGCAACAAATCTAGTGACTTTCTGGACAAACCATAGATAATTCCTCTAGAAGAGAATCACCAGATTTCCACAGTGGAGGACATTCAGGGTCTATTCTATTCTATTCTATTCAGCACAAGGTGATTTTATCACATCAAGGGTGTAAGTGTGTACTAAGAGACAAACTGTGTACTTTTATACAAATAGTGGATAACAGTATCTGATTGGTTTATTGATGGACTCTCTGCTCCAAGAGAGTGGTTAGCGCTGACTCTCTCTCTCTCACACACACACATACACACACAAACATTGCTTGGCTGCTGATGCTCACGACAGTATGTGAGTTTACTTTGGGGAGAAATAGAGGAGCTGGGGACAGTACAGTGGAAAGCATGATATGTTGGGGGTGGCTGCTATTTCCAGTTAAAAACCATGTTGGATTATAACTGGTGGGAGTTGGTGTTGAACTGATATTTGCACATGGAAATTATATATAACACTAAGTTGTAGGGTAACAGGGAACAATTGGTTACTTTTTTTCCCATGGATGATGGCATCACTGTTGATCTGTTTATGCCTGGCATCCATACTGTTCCAGAGTTTTTGAGCCCCTTAAATAGGGACTTTTGGAAACTCTGCTGGCCCTGTTTTAGTTTGAAAACTCAGGCTGCATTTTAGTCTGGACAGGCAAAAACAGAGACTTTTGGAAATGATGGCACAGACACCAACGTTCACTTCCTGATTGGTTGGTGTCACGCTCCTATCATGTGACCCATTTTTCTGGAAGGAAACAGACAAACAGCGTCAGCCTCGACCAAAACAAATTAACAAACTTAACAAACTCAAAGTTTGTTAAACCAGGAACCTGAAAATACAGCCCAGGTTGTTTTGATGTTTGCATACATGTATAGGCATTGACATCCCCTCTGGGGAACTGGTCCTGCAAGTAGTTAACACTAAATAATCAAATCTTTATCTCTGTGTTCATCATTAGGAGGGTGTGTGAGCTGTGTTATTGTTGTGTAGGCTGTTATGTGCATATTTTTTGTTTGCTGTTGTGTAAAGCTGGAGGTTTATGTTTCAGCATGAATTAAAACTGAAACAAAATGGAAATTCCTGTCATATCTTACTTTCTTACACAAACCCAACACTTGAGTCATAATAGTGAATGTGCTCATCACCATCACATCAAACTACAGTCGTAGGTTTATCACTGGTTAATGACATTGATTGTCAGAAAAAGCTGCCAGAACATGCAGTGCATCACCACTTGTTGTATATGGGCTCTGTAGCCACAGACTGGTCAGAGGGCCCATGTTGACTCCTTTCCATTGCCAAAAGCACCACCACCAGTATTAGGACCTACCTAATATTATGTAGGTCCTCCTCGTGCCGCCAGCATAGCTCTGACCTGTTGGGGCTTGGACATGGGCCGTCTGAGGGTGTCCTGTGGTGTCTGGCACTGGGACATTGGCAGCAGATCCTTTGGGATCCTGTGGGTTGCGGGATGGGGCCTCCATGGATCTGACTTTTTCTGGATCATCCCACAGATGCTGGGTCAGATTGGGATCTGGGGAGTCCGGAGGCCAGGTCAACACCTTGGGCTCTTTGTCGTGTTCCTGGAGACATTTCTTAGCAGGGTTTGTGGTGTGGTGGGAACATTATCCTGCTGGGGGAGGTGCCTGACCTTGGGATTGCTGTTGCC
>BRZM01002096.1:0-42159 GCA_033238685.1 Lates japonicus
TGAGTATGCCAACGCACATGTTGCTCGGGCTACGAAAAAAGGTGGGGGCGTCGCTTTAATTTATAAGTCTTTCTTTGGTCTAACCTCAGCTCTTAATGTCACTTCTAACTCCTTTGAGGCTGTAGTATTGAAACCTTCTCCAGTAGCTTCTGATCCCCATGACCAGGGAAATAGATTGCAACCACTCCACCTTGTGGTACTTTACAGACCACCTGGCCCCTACTCACAGTTTTTAGATGAATTTGGAAATTTTTTATCATCACATATAGTGATGACATTCTAATTATATCTAATTAACATTCACCTAAATGAGGCCTCTGACCCTCTAAATAAAGCCTTTCTGGCACTTATTGATACTTTTGGGTTCACACAGTCTGTACATGAACCTACTCACTGTGGTGGTAACACTCTAGACTTGATTCTTTCCTGTGGGATAGAGGTGTCTAATCTGACTATCTCTCCTGTCACATCTGTTATCTCCGACCATTTTCTTATCAAATTTGATGCAACTTTAGCCTGTCCCCCTAAAATTGTCTCAAATGTATCTTCCACCAGACACATAGGTCCCACAACTTTAACTGTTCTTAGTGAGCAACTACCAGAGGTCCTGGCCCCTTTTACTGCAGCAACAGGTTCTGTTGATAAATGTACCAGGATTTAAATACAACCTTGTCTAGTCTCCTTGATTCAGTTGCACCTCTCACCACTAAAGTTAGACAGTCAAAGAGGTCTACGCCCTGGTTCACAGATGACACACGTGCTCTGAAGCAGGCCTGTTGGAAATTAGAGCGCAAATGGCATAAATCCAAATCAGAAGCTCTGTATCTCCAGTGGCACCAGGGTGTTCTGGAATATAAGTGTGCACTGTCTACTGCCAGAGCAGCATATTTTTCAAACTTAATCAATAGCAATAAACATAATCCTAGATTTCTATTTGACACTGTAGCTAAACTCACTGAAAAGCAGCAGGCTCCTATCTGCTCGCCCTTTACTTCTTGTGAGTTTCAGAATTTTTTCTGCAGTAAAATTGATGAGATTAGATTAAAAATCAGTTCAGTTCCTCCAGCATCTGCTGCAGAACTGGCTGAGCATCACACTGAGTCTCAGAGAGTTTCTGCTCTGATGAATTTTAACACTGTATGTCTTGATTCATTATCTAAGCTGGTACTAGCTTCTAAACCCACCACTTGCCTTCTTGACCCTTTACCAGGTAAACTTTCCAAAGATCTCTGGCCAGTCTTGGGCCCTGCAGTGCTGAATATTGTGAATCTATCATTGATGACTGGCACTGTTCCCTCTATCTTTAAAACAGCTGTGGTTAAACCTTTACTTAAGAAACCACACCTTGATCCTGGGTCTTTAGGTAACTATCGGCCTGTTTCAAATCTTCCATTCTTCTCTAAAATACTAGAAAAAGTTGTCTCAGCAGCTTTCAGCTCATTTAGCTGATAATAATCTATTCGAACCTTATCAGTCTGCCTTTAGGGCCTTTCACTCTACTGAAACAGCACTTGCTAAAGTAGTAAATGATCTGCTACTCTCTTTGGATTCAGATTCCACCTCTCTACTCCTATTACTTGATCTTAGTGCAGCCTTTGATCCTATGAACCACTGTATACTCATGGACCGACTGGAAATAGATTTGGAATCTCTGGCCTGGCTGCATAGCTGGTTAAAATCTTACTTATCGTAAGAACTCAGTGTGTCTCTTGTAATAACTTTCATATCAGCCTTTTTCTGAGTGTAAAATATGGACTGAGGTTCTATTTCTTGGCCTCTTATCTCTTTATATTTCTCCTCTTGGCCAAATTATTGAACCATGGAATTAATTTTCACTGTTGTACTGATATGCAACTGTATGTACCTATAAAGGCTGATAATGCCTCTCAAATTAGGAACTAGGAATCTACTTGTCTTCTGTGTGAAAAGCTGGATGTCTCAAAACTTCCTGCTTCTTAACTCAGACAAAACTGAAATGCTGGTTATTGGCGGCGGCGATATAGACACCAGTTGGAGTCATGTAACTATATCCCTTGACCAATAGTGTTATCTCTCAAAGTACAACAGCCAAGTCTGGGTGTCACACTTGATCCTGCTCTTTTACCTTTAGTCAGCAGCTAAAGACATTACAAAGACAGCCTTTTTTTCACCTCGCGGTATAGCTAGGATTGGTCTTTTCTTTCCATGGCAGCGCTGAAATTCTAGTCCACGCCTTTGAAAATTCCTTTCAAAGTAAAGGCAGGCACAAGCCAAGCCAAAAGTAACACAATACTGATCGTAGTTTTTCTCATGATAGTTGGATATTGCAGAGGTTTACATATAGACACGTACCTGTCATAGGCCATGGCTGCCAACAGTAAAAATTCTGAACCCCCTAAAGTGTAAAATATAAAATACTGAAAGTGACACAGTAGATGTGATATGATCTGTTTTTCAGATAAAAAGTCCACCAAAAGCTTTGGGTAGATAGCAGTGCTGTAAAGAACAGAGTTGATTAACAAAGCTGCAATGAAAATGTACATAGGCTCATGGAGGTTTTTGCAAATCACAATAAGACACACAATGGTAGAGTTACAGAAAAATATCAGAATATATACTGTAAACATAATTACACAATAAACATATCTGTATTTTTCAACTTCTACATATCCACTTAGAGTAATATATGTTGCATTTATGTCTTCGTCCATTGAGATTGTCTAACATTAACCATGTTTTAAACATGCAGATAATATAACAAACATATCTAAATTACAAATGTGTAAGTTAAATTTACCATATAATCTGTAGTTACCATATAATGTGTTACCTGACTTTGAAATACACTATGTGTTAGTCTCTGTGGTTCAGAAAGTGAATAGTTTGAGTTTGTGAAATGTTTTTATCAGATAGCTTCACCCTCCACGAATCTCATTAAAGTCTTCACCTCATGAGAGAACAACATGATCAATTTCGTCAGGTTCTGGAGGCCTGAAACCAAAAGCATTTTTCACGTTTTACTGGGGTATGTACCCCTCTAATGTTGTCTATGCCTAAACAACAATGGTACCACACTATAAAGATAATCAGTGTTTACAGCTATGGAAATTGACTATATTTCCTACAACAAATTTTCTCTTCCTCATGATGTGTCACTTAGCACTGTTTCATTTGTGTCCAATCTCTTTGAGTGACAAAGGAGAGAAGAATAGGCAAGAACACTGCAGTACACACTGAACTGAAGTGAGTCCACTGGAACAATAGCTCCCAAATATTTTTAGACAAATCTGTCTCAGTCCATATCAAAGTCCTTCTTATCTTGGGGGAGGGCAGGTAGTAATATGTGACAAAATATAGGCCTTGCTAAAGTTTTGTTCACAACCAGAATCTTGCTGTAAAGACTTTTCCAGATTTCCAGGCTTTGACAGTTTTTAGAAACTGGGGATCCACTACGACTAGACTACTAGTTCTCTCTTTCTTCTTGGTGCTTGCAAAATGTCTGAAGGTCGGGAAGATCTCGCCATCCCCCAAAGGACAGCTCGGACATTTCTGAATTTGGGCCTTGAAAAGAAACTCCAATCGGTAGGTTGACCATGAGTATTTTTGATGTTGTTTAGATCGTTGCAAATGTAGATAAGGTGTGCTGAAGAAGATGATCATTTTTAAATTCGCAGTTAGGGTTTCCCCACCTGAGAGTGGTGGAGGCGACCCTGATACAGAAGCAATGCCTGAAGTACAGCTTGGATAAGATTTAGCAAAGGTGGAGGTGAAACCAAAAGTGTGTGGCCACTTTTCCTGTCACTAGAGGTGAACAATGAGTCGTAGGGGGAAGCTTGGTTGCCTCATCTTGAGTTTAAGTAGTCACAAATTAGTATGAATATGAGTCAAGAGGTAGTGGGGTTGAGGTAGACCAGACTGGTTAGTTTTATTCATTATTATTTATTTTCATTTGAGGTGGGAATCAAGGGTATCAGAAGAATGTAAGGAAATGTCGGACACAATTATGTGTTGGGATGGATGGCAGTTTAGGGTAGAAGCTGCAAACTAAGAGCAGCATAGAAAACCACAGAATGCCAGTAGGAACACTGACTTAAGACTTTGTCTTTGAATGGACACATGACATGGAAAGCTTTGAAGCAATTCCATTCAGCCTGTGAGATGAAAGAGTTTGGACAGCAACTTGTTGAGGCCGGCATCTTGCAAAGCGCGGTATTACATCAATGTTTTCAACTGTGGGGTCAGTTGAAGATGGTGGCAGCACACCACCCAACAAAGAGGTCTTGAGTAACAAAACCTTTGGGTCCAGGACTCCTGATTTTGCTGACTCACTCTCTGTAGTTGGTGTCTGTGAATGACACACTGTAATACAGGCCATCTGTTACTGCAATCCTCAAAGTGAGACGTATTTTATCAGTTATTATTTCTCAGTACCTATTGTATGTATGCCTGTGTTGCTAATTAACATTTTGATTTGGAGAATCTTGATGGATTCTAAAGTAAAGCTAACATATATAACTCTTACTTGCTTTTTCTCTTTCAAGCTCTTATATATTACACTCTGGCCTATTTAGAGTTGTTACTCTTGACGTATGGCCTATGACAGGTGTGTCTATATGTAAACCTCTGCAATATCAACTATCATGAGAAAAACCACTGTCAGTCTTGGTGATTTTTTCTTGGCTTTTTCCTGCTTGTGAGCTTACAGTGGTACCTGCATCAAATGTTAATGTCAAAGTCTGTATCTTTATTTTAAAAGGAATATTTTGTAAGGATTTAGGTTACAAACTTCAATGTGTACACTCTGTAGCACTGTCTATATATGGTGTGGTCAAGTTGTTAAATATTGCACTGTTCCCTCTACTCTTCGTATATCAGGATACATATAATATCCTATAGAAGTGGAGAAGTGAAGGAAGGAAAAAAGCTGCACAGACCTGTTCACCTTACCTGCTGGTTTTAATCAGCTTTCCATGCTTAATTAATTTATGATATTGTTATAGTTCTGTCAGGTAAAAATTAATTAACGCATCAATACAGGCACTTCTACAATTAGAGATGTGATATATCTGATCCTCATAAGGCATTTAATGTAGGAATGTGTTACTGTGATTAACACACTGTAGGGAAAATGAGCTTAGTAGCTTCAACACTGTAAAGATGGTGATTAAATTTTTAAATGATATAAACTGTTTTTATGGTGGTTGTTAATGTTTGTATAGAGGAGCATGTCCATTTGTCATTACATGTAGTTCAAAATAATAAATGTTTTAGTAACATCAATATAAGTGATGCTGTTTGTTCTGTACTAAGGGTTGTTGTCATATTTTACCCTTTGCTAGTTGGGAGATGTAATGGTAAGCAGAAAAGGGCTATTTCCTAACAAATATGCTTCTTTTGAATATAGTTAACATTCAAGATTGAATGATTACCCATCTTTGTCCTGAAAGATCCTCCTCTACTTATCTTCTATGAGGTTTTGTCTCAGCCTATTTTAAATTTGTTATACTCTAAAGGTAATTTAAGTTCTTGAAACATCCTTGCTTTCCTGACAGTTTAAATATGGACAGACACACAAACCCAAATACATTCTTGACCTGTGAAACTGTTCGTCAGCCACAAGCCAATACACCATAAAAACCCTTGATAAGCCATTTTGGGAACCACCTAAGATGGACTAATGTAATATCACTGTCAGGGGAGCATCAGAACTACCTAAAGAGATCTTATGGTTGTTTGTCCAGGGTTGGCTTCTTTAGCAAATTTTGTCTTTGCTGGGGAAAGGGACATCTGGAATACCCTGGATGAGTGGAGGAAACTGGATGGATGGATGGATGCATCCCTGATGTGATTTGATGACAGCTAGAGTTTGAAAAGTCCAGATATTGCAGTGTGCTAGAAATGAACCATGTGCGTCTTTTAACATTAGCATTACATATTATTCTGAAAACTGTTGGATCTGAGCTAGATGATACCCTCCGTGTCTACAGCTTTCAGGGTCAGGTTTAGGTAAGGGCACCCAATCAGGCTACCTCATGGATACCTGCATATGAACGTTTTCCAGGTGTTCGAGGTGTACCTCAATAGCACTGAGAGTCAAACTCAGAAGTGCAGACATACCAATGGAGCATTTTCCTAGTCTACCATCTTAGCTCACTTTTTTGTCACTGCTATCTTTCCTCTAGCTTTTCTTTGATTGAGGCCTTAAATGAAACACCACAACAGTGAAATTCATTCAAGAGTGTAGTGTGCATAATCCCAAGTAAAAGAGGTCAAACAGTGCTGTGACTTCAGGCCTCCAGGGTTTGATGAATGCTTTTTACATACCTGAATCTATTTTAGTGGAGACTTTAATGAGATCCATGGAGGCTGAAGCAATCTGATAAAAAAAAAAATAAAAAAAAACTCTCTACAGACTTTAACAGGTCACTTTCTGAATGTTGGAGAGAAACATGCACCAAGTGCATTTTCAGGTAAGATATTTGTGAATTCACACACTCCAGTTCAGGTTGGATGTCAGTAGTGTAAATTTTTTATTTGTGTACTCTGGTATTCTGTTATGTTATTCTGTTTTTTGAACATTTGACTTTAAACTTTTACATTAGGCAACATTAATGGATAATGAACTTAATGTAACATATGTAACTCTTGCTGGGCATGTGGAAGTGCATAAATACAGGTATCTTTATTTTTTAATAATTTTTACAGCATATATTCTAATAATCTGCTTTAATTTCACCATTGTGTGTCTCATCTGCATTCACAAAAACCTTCACTTGAGCCTATGTACATTTTCATTGCAGCTTTAATCGCTCTGTTCTTTTTCAGCACTGCTATCTGCAAAGTTGTTAATTGACTTATCTGAAAAACGGAATCATATCATATTCAGCTGTACTACCCAGTTTTCTATTTTATGGTTTAAGTGGGTCAGAATTCTTACTGTTGGCAGTCATGGCCTATGACAGGTATGTGTCTATATGTAAACCTCTGCAATATCCAACTATCATGACAAAAACAACTGTAAGTATTTTTCTGGTTTTGGCTTGGCTTGTATCTGCTTGTCAGACTGCAGTTCCAGTGATACTAAGTGCAGATATGAAACTGTGTAATTTAACCTTAAAGGGAATTTTGTGCAACAATTCAATTACAATCCCTCCAATAATGAGTTCAAGAACACTATCTATATTTGGTGTTATTGTAATAAATACTTTCCTCTGTCTTCATACTTTTTGCCCTGGGATACTTATAATATCTATGTCAGTTGTGGGAATGTCAGGAAAAAGCTGCACAGACCTGTTTACCACCTGGTGGTTTTAATCAGCTTCTCTGGTTTGTGCACATATGATATGGAAGTCATAGTTAGAGTGGGGTCTGATTTTCCAAACTGCGGATTTAATAATGACTTTACAAGTGATTCTGTATCATCAGCTCTTCCAATCCAGTGTATATATGGACTAAAATAAGAAAATATCTAAACACCTAAGGGTTGATCACATTCAAACCAGAGTGATGTGATGTATTAAACAGCGATGTTACACACACTAACAGTGGTGTTTATGATGCTAATACATACATTTCTTGTGTAATAATGCAAGAATATAGATGTTCTGAAATTGAAAAGATTGCACCTTGTGCAAAAGATTTGTGTCTAAACTAGTACTCTTTGTTATTGTTCTTGGTAAAACAGTTCAGTTCAGTTTAATTGTGTAGTGCCAAATCACAATATACATAACATTATCTTGAGCACTGGAAGTGAGTTTTACAGTATTATAGAAGAATTATAGGTATAGATGATGAGAATTCTCTTGATTAGTCGAACATCACACCCTTTCTAGCTGACATAATATCTGCTTTAGGCAAGACACTACAGGTAAATAGGGTAAAAGTTGCTTACTTACAGAAAGACAATTGGTTTTTTTAGCCATAACAAGTTTGCTGAAATGTTATGTTCAAATATGCAAATTAGGTATTATCTAGTTACATATGCTAACTTGCATTAACTTGAAACGAAATCTGAATATTGCATAAAGCCAGGTTCAAAATTCTAGTTTTATTTTGTCGACAAACTAGAGTCAAAGGTTTTTACATAGGGGATTTTGGATCATCTCTTTTCATCACTCCATGAACCAGAAAATACTGTCGTGGCCATGAAAAAAATAAGTTTTGCATGTTTTTAGCAATGTTATGTTTCTGTAAAATCAGGCTGTGAATGATATGAACAAACCCCAATGTAAAATTTTCATAATATAGACAGGAGACAAACTGGAGACTTTGGTGAATATGCATGCTAGTGGCTCAAGTGTAGGAAAACTCATTTTAAGAAAAAGGCTTTAAAGATTTATCAATAAATTGTTTTAATTTATTTATTTGGAAACCAGTATTTACAGACATAATGTCACTTTGCTCATATAATGAACAATGCAGAACATCTAAAACAGCTAGTGGCACTGCATGTATGACTTTCAACTGAAGAACCACAGTAATACAGTCTACACACACACACTCCATAGAACTACTGCTGATGAGACTGTAGTACCTAGTTTGCTGTATATCTGTCCTGTAATACAACCCTAGTCACCCATGGCATTTCATCATTTGATGTATTTTTCTTCCTTTTTGTCTTCTTGCAGTGACAATTGTTGTCATCTGTTCTGGGAAGACTTTAAATTGTACTTCTTTCTGCATTTCCAGATTATAAAGGTCACACTGAAAACTAGCCAGGAAGTGTCAAGCACGTCATGTGATGCATCATGAATCACGTTGTCAGAAATCAACACCAGCTGATGGGATTTTTTGTGTTAAACCACCTCTGTTTTCACACGATGGAGTTGCTGATACAAAGGAAATTACCATGCTTAGATTCCATAATATTATGCAGGTGAGAGAGAACGATACCATGACATAGTGGAGATGGTTGCAAACATTTTAGGAAAAATCTACAGATGCAAAGGACAAACTATATTAAAAATACCTAATTGTATTTTGGACATTTTCTTTACACCAGTCTAAAGGACCTTGCGTTATAGAAGAATATTAAAACCTCAAAATGGACCAGTGCATGAGAAACTGTGTTTTTGCCTGCTGGGTCTTGCCTTAAAGACACACCCATTTGTGAGTTGTACTTAGAGCAGAAGCCTCCTCAACTTGAACTGCTTCTTTTCAAGGGCAACAGTGTGAAGTGTCATATACAGTGAGGCTACAGCACTATCAACAAGCTCATCAACTGTGTGGGAGTAAAGTTGAGATGGTTGGGTATCCCCCATTATGTCGACATGATGGCACTAGAATAAGCATCAACCCACAGACATTGCAGTTTTGATGCGAAACTTTCCCAACAACTGCTGCAGATGGCAAACCGACTGTATAACCATGGCCCAACTTAATGCTATTCCTGTAGGATCTTCTAATAAAACTAACTAAGGTCACATGTCACTGTCACGCATAATGGTGGGGGTGAGGGGTGGACACAAAGCCACCTTTCAGCTGAGATGCAGAAGAAGAATGTGAAGATCATTCAAGTCCTGTGAAAAGAGGTAACAGTAATGGCGGCGTTCCTGAGTTAATCCGCCACAGAAAAAATGTGCTATTAACCACCCAGCTAAATTTGAATGGTAAAAAAAATCAGCAAAATGGGTTTCAATCATGAAAAATAAAAGCCCTCTCTGCTCTGAGATGATGGGGCATGTCTGCTGAAGTTAGCATCCTGCTAGCAACCTGTTAGCATCCTCTTTGCAACACAACTGAAGATGGATACTAGCAGCCTTGGGTTAATGCAGATGTTCACTCACTCACATGCCTTAAAAGACTGGAACTTGCACTGTGTCGCACTTTAGTACACTCCTCTGCTGCTAAAATTTTTACATTTTAGCCATTACACATTTATTTTATTTTATTATTATTCTATTTTCATTCTATTTTATCTTATTTTATTTTATTTTATTATACATATGTATAGTGTGTCTATAGTGTGTTATAGTTGGTCAGTCAGTTAGGCCCTGATCAAAGTGACAGCGGATTATCAGAATTCCTGTTGCCTCGATGAAAACAGTCTCTGCAGAGACACCTGATATCATTATAGTTGACTGGGGTTTGATTTTCCAAAAACAACCTTGCGTTTAATTGTAAACTTTACAAACAGTTCTGTATCTCATCCTCTCTTCCAATTATATGGATTAAAAATGAAGAAATATGTAAAAACCTGTAGGAGGTTATTCTGTCAAGCCAAAGTGATGGGATTTATTAAAAGTAAAGTTGCAGTTATTGTGGTGTTAGTGATGCTAATAATAACAACAATAATAGTACAAAAGTGTAATAATCTTTGGAGTATTCAAAGCATTTGTTTCCATGGTGTAGCAAAAAGTTTGTAACTAGTTGTCATGGAAACAGTTAATGAGCTATCTTCAATTTGGGAAATGTAATGACAAATCAATATGCAATTAGGTATCTCTGAATTGCCTCTCCCAGGGGTTTATCTGGGCATATACCCATCAGCGCATTCAGCTACAGGAATCGTGAGATAGGTGTTGGGTGGGTTTCATTAACGACAGGACCAAATTAGTCCTGGCCAAAATTAATGGAACAATCTTTTCTCTAGCACTAATCTGAATCAAACCAGACACATTGTAATTATATGGCATGTTGACCACTGGCCTTTATAAGTGACCTGGATACCCCGATCGACCATGTTAACCAATTTTCTTTCTTTCGTTTCCTTTTCCTGTCGTAGCCTAATTAACAGGTTAGGGTTAGTGTTACTCATGATGGGAATTGTTTGGTCTGTCTTTGTAAATTTTATAATATAAAAGTACGGTCTTCAGACCGCATACTACATGTACGATGCCTCGAGATAACTGTTTAATTGAAGCTACTTATATAAATAAAATTTATTGAATTGAATTACACTGCCTGCATGGTTGGCAGTCCATTTTGATGCAGTGTCTGAAATTTTTTTGTCACGCCCAGTGTTACGAACTAATTATGTATTCAATGTTAAGACCTGTGGGGATGCACCACAGGTGCACAGCAGTAATGTGTTAAAGGGATCCAGTGTAGACAGTACACAATGAATATAACAGTATGTGGAAAAACCTATTTGACATTGGGCTCACTGCTTATATAGTCTCCCTCCTATAATGGTTCTGTGTCAGTGATGATTGGTCAAAACAAACACAATGTTCAAGCATAAGGTAGGTCGTGGTATGCCTGGTAACAGAACACCTTAGGCTAAAGATCAATGAATCGATGGTGGACACCAGCGGTGATGGGGCTCATCAAGCTGAAGGAAGAATCTCACAAAAGCAGAAGACAGGTACTGGGAGGAGGCCATAAGTGCTGCAGCTTGACAACTCAGAAAGGGAAAACAGGGCTGATATTGTGAGCAGTAGAATGCACTTTGAAGAGCTCCTGAACACCAAACAACATATCCTCTGAGGAAGAAGGCTGAACTTGAGGAAACCTCACTGATATCCCTTGAGGGTCCTTGGGGTATGAAGATCCTCATTGAAAGGTGCCAGGTGAGGATAGGATTTGTGCTGAGGCAAAGGACTCTGGATATTGTTTGAATGTCTTAACTGCGTGCACTCTTCAGTGTTGCCTGGTGGATGGGGACAGTACTTGTGGGTGTGAACCGTGGTGGTGTTTTAAAGAGGGTAAAAGCAAGGTGTGCTCACATTGACGGAACATCATGCTGCTCAGCAACCACCCTGGGAAAGTTTACTCCAGGAGGTGCTGTGGTCTCAGCTGTCAAACCTCGGTTTAGAAGGCAATACAGATTCTATCCTGGTGGTGGAACAGTCTTTACCTTGCAGGAGTGCTGAGGGGGGGTCATGGGAGTTTAGTATCCCAGTCTACATGTGATTTCTGGACTTAGAGAAGGTCATGGCCATCATTGGGGACCCTGTGGGTGGTACTGTGAATGTGGAGTACTGAGGCTGCTGCTGTGAGCCATCTGGTCCTTGTACAACAAACTGAGTGTTCTTGACCCAAATTCGAACATGTTGTGTTGGGTATTGGACTCCACAGAGATTGTCATATCTCAAATCTGTTTGTGTTATTCATGGCTGGGGTTTAAGATTGCAGCCTTGGTGAGAGAGTGTCTGGTTTGGGAAGCTCAGATGCGATGCAGCTCATTGCAGATGATGTGGTTCTATTGGCTTCATCAATCAAGATGAAACCAAGGGTGGTTTGCAGTTGATTGTGAAGCAGGTGGGATGACTAAATTGCCCTGTTTAGCCTGCTGCTGCCAGGTCCAAGCTATTGCAGTGTGCTGAAATTAATTGCCTGTGTCCTTCACTAATATGAATTGTTACACATTACCATGTTTGTGAAAACAGGATTGGAACTAGACCACCATTTCCTCAGCCATGGCTTTTAAGGTCCCGAGAAGGGGCCCGTAGCAGATGGTTGGGGCGCGTACCACAGGCAAGGTGCCTGAGCAGCTGGTCCCGGATCGACTCCCGGTTTGACCGGACCTTTGCTCGTGTCATTCCCTGCCTCCTGTTTCCTGTCTCATCTCCTGTCATCAAATAAAAGGTGAACCCCCAAAAAAGAGTCACGAGGAAAAAACATCTGATCAAGTTGTCTCAAGGATTCCGCATGTAGAGGTATTCAAGGTGTTCACTGTTTAGGGTGCTTCGCTCTGTACTAATAGCATGACATCTCAAGCTTATCGGTGAGACACCTATAGAGCATGTGCAGTCCACCATCTTGACACTGAAGAAAATGTATCTATTTTGTTACTGCTATCTTCCTCTAGCTTTTCTTTGATTAAGGACTTTGGCAGTGGGACACATAGCGAACACCTTATCCTGATTAGAATGGAAACACTGAGTTGGCCCACAATGCAAATTTCATCTGAAGAGTATAGTGTTATAATATGGCATAAACGAGATCAAACAATGCTTTTTGACTTAAGGCCTCAGGGTTTGATGAATGTTTTGTACATATGAGGATATATATTTCAGTCCAGACTTGGCAAGCCTACAAAAGGACCACATGAAGCCTCCAGCAGCAGCCTAGGTACTCATATTCCCCACTGCCCCTCACAGGTCAAATCCAAATTGAACACCGGTCATGAAACAAATCTACAAAACACATGGAGCAGGATGGTCAAACTTCCATGACCCACACAGCACTCCTGCAAAGATGTGGCAAACTGGATGAAATCCGCATTGTTCCTCCTGAATCAGATGTTTGATGATCTGAGATCTAGTGAATCAATGCATTTTCAGATTGGAATCTATTTTAGTAGAGACTTTAATGAGATCCGGAGGCTGAAGTAATCTGATAAAACTCACAGACTTTAAAAATTTACTTTCTGAATATTTGAGCAAAGAACACCAAGAGCTGAGATTAGGTATCTGTGAATGAATAACACACTCCAGTACAGGTTGGATGTTAGTAATGTAGAATTGAGACATTATAGTTGGCCTGTGTGCTCGTTTTAGTTGTTTTTTTTAACATTTGACAAACTTTGTGTTAGGCAACATTAATGGATGATGAACTTAATGTAACATATATATAACATTTGGTGGGCAGCCTTTGAAGTGCATAAATACAGATATCTTTATTTTCATTGATCATTTTACAGCATATTTAATAATCTTAACTTTAATTTCACCATTGTGTGTCTCATTTGTATTCACAAAAACCTTCATGAGCCTATGTACATTTTCATTGCAGCTTTATTAATCAACTCTGTTCTTTTCAGCACTGCTATCCACCCAAAGTTGTTAATTGACTTTCTATCGAAAAACAGAATCATATCATATATTCAGCCTGTCTCTTTCAATTTTTTATGTTATGCATTAAGTGGTGCAATTTACTGTTGGCAGCCATGGCTATGACAGGTATGTGTCTATGCCTAAGCCTCTGCAATATCCAACTATCATGAGAATGAGGACTAACCTGTTTCATTCAATCATACACCAGAGTCACAGAAGGCTTGGTACTTTCCTGCTGAATGTGGAGGTTGGTGAGACTTACTTTGCACTGTGGTTGATAGGTGCATAACGTAGTTCCTGTTAGGGTTTAGCATTTTAACTATGACCATTTACTGTCTCAGGTAATTTCTTACTTCTTCTATTTCATTCCTCATCCATTATCTATACTGCTTATCCGTTAAGGTTAAACAGGAGATGGAGGCCTATTCCAGCTGAGGATTATGGGTGAGAGGCGGAGGCACACCCTGGAACGATCCCAGTCCTTCGCAGGGCTTATTTCTTCTATTGCTGTCTTGATATAGTACATTATCAGCTTTTATGTAGAATACAGAAGTAATAATATTTTGGGGCTGCTCTGCTCTGCTTGCTCTCACTTTCTTACCAAGTCTTCTGTTACACATTATCTGCTGCTGCTTTGTACTACTCTATTTATTACAGTTGCTACCTGTTTATTGACACTTTCTGCAGTGAGACTCTAGCCTGTTTGTTAGTTGGTTGTAACTTAGCAGTTTATAGCCTCATCCAAATTGCACCCTCACCTTCTCATTCCTACACCTACATCCCCTGCACCCTTACTAGCCCATTAGTAGTCCCTGTTCAGACAAACAAACAAATACAAATGATATTTTTTGTTTATTGTTTTACAGAAAAACTAACAAAACTAAATTCTTGACAGTTTAACGTGAAGTTCTCAACTTTGTTATCGCTATCAAAGTCAGAAGCTAACAGAGAATGTGTTCAAAACTGAACAAAAATAAATAAACCATCACATCGTAAAATCAATATTTAGTAGTCCTGCCATTGCTTGCATGATGAGGAAGCTCTAATCCTGGCTGGCATGTTTCCCCACGAGCCTTTCCTACACTGTTGAGGTAATCTTGTCCCATTCTTCTTGAGTTCTCTTCAATAATTTCCTTTAAATTACTGGTTTACGCTTTGAAACAGACCTTTTGCTAATCCACACAGATTTTCAATAGGGTTCATGTCGAGATTAGACTGGCCACTCTAAGACCTGGATACAGTGCTCCTACATGATTCTACTGACATTATCTTGTTGAAACATCCAGTTTTGACCTCGTGGAACAGTGCCGCGTGCAGAAGAGGAGCATGTGGAGGTTTGAGAATGGCACAATACTTGGCAGAGTTCAATGTGCCATCACAGACAGTAAGCTGACCAACACTGGCAACACTCGCATCTGACCATGATACTGCCTCCCACCATGCTTGACAGTTAGTACTGTACATTGGAATAATGGTTTGCCCTGGCGCTTCGTACCCTCACATTATCAGGAGGAGAATAAAGCTGGAAACTGAACTCATCTCACCACGCGATCTTCTTTCAATTCAGCTGTCACCGGCAGCCTTGTAGGATCAGCCATGATCTAAAAAGTTGGCCATGTACAGTGCAAGGTGGAACACTGGACGTAGTTGGTTGACCACTGCTGCTGAAGCTCCTGTGTGATGTCATTCGGTGGTTTTCCCTGCACATACAGATCAGGATGCGGTCATTCTGAAGTTGAAAAACCCTTGACGCCCAGATCTTGGTTTGTCTTCCAAACTGTTAGTTCGTCTGTATTTCTGCAGAGTGTATCCGCTTACTGAAGGACTGCATCTGCACTTCCACGCTATCTGGTGGCAGCTGGTGTACCTCCCTGGCTGAATCTCTGTATCTTCAGGCGTTAGGTTCTTGTTTAGCCATTTCTCTGAAGAACTTTCAAATGTGCTGGCTTTTATATGAACCACGGACCACAGCAGCAAAATTGTGTCTTTTAACCAGCACGGCCTTCATTAGTGGATCACTGGTACCGTGACCCAATACTCAAAATTTCTTATGTATTTTATAGAACAAACAATTTAAGTTTTAATGACTTTTCTACAGAATTTGTTTAGTATTTGGCTGTGACTAAAGTGCACTTAAGAGTGATTCATGCAATATTCACAAATGCATGGGGTGTCCGAAAACTTTTTCCACCACTGTATATACAATATAAACAACAAAACACTGGAAAAACCTGTTCTGACACTAGGTTCTATGAGATAATATACTTTGTGAGTGGTTTTCATGAATACATCCCCAATATCCCGTCTGAGAATGCGCCACTTCCACATGGTTGGTTTGTGTGTCCTGGTGATCATAGAGCGCAGTTTGTTGAGAACTGGCGGCACAGCCTCCTTGCAGCCCATGGAACACCGTTTGGGCTGACCATTAAATTACATGGAACACCCCGTGGTGCCCACCACCCAAAAGGATAAGAATCTGGGTCAGTTGTCTTGCCAGGTGGCAAAAACTTCAAGGCAGGGACAGGCGCTTTGGCACCTGCCTGGCATTGCAGACTGGTTCTATGGTTTGAAAGGTCACCTCGCTGGTGGGGAAGGGCCCAGCCTGCAGTGGGAGTGCTAGCATCCCAGCTCGCTCAGTGTGTGGCCTTAACTGTAAGTACCAACTTTCTTGGACCTGGACTGGGGTACTGAGGCAGTGGAGAGCATGCCTGACCATTGCCCTCTTATGGAAGAGTCTGAAGGCGCAGGGAAGCCTCACCCATATCCTGGAAGGGTCACTGCAGTAGTGAAACTATGAAACTCCTTGGCAGCAAGGTGGCAGGTGGGGATGGGGTTTGCCCTGAGATGCTGAAAGCTCTGAATACTGACCAGGCTGTCTTGGCTGACATGCCTCTTAAATGTCATATACAGACTTGGTTGATGGCTCCCCATTTTCAAGAGGGACCAGAGGACCCTGGTTCATGGACAGGATGACAAGGGTCAGCATGAAGGGTGTGGAGAGAGTGTCTGGTTTGAGTGGCTCGGGGTGCATTGCCTCTTTTGCAGAGGATGTCACTCTGTTGAAATCAAACAAAACTAAGAAGACTATTCTGACATTTCCTCAGGGCCACCATCTCAACTCACTCAAGTTTTTTTTATACTATCTTTGCTCCAGCTTTCTTTAAAGAGGCCTCTGAGAGTGAGATACGCTTGAACCTCTGCAAATATTATACATTTTATCCTTGTTTGCAGTGGTAATACTGTATACTACTAGACTACAAAACTAGATTATCCAGATAGTGTTTGTGATTAAACAATTTCTACTTCCAGGCCTCAAGGGTTTGCTGGATGGACAGGAATCTGGCTTCGCGAGACTGTCCAAGGGCTTGGCAGTGTTGTGCCAGATAGCTCAGCAGCAACCTAGGACCCCATATTCCTGCACCGCCTCCCATGAGGCGGTCCAGGAGACTCAGTTGTAGACGCCTTAAACCCGCCAAACACATGGACACAGGATGATCAGCTCTTACCATTCTCGGCGAAAATCCTGGTGTACTATTCTGTTGTTTCCTGCGGAATGATCATTGCTCCTCCACCGTGCAGTAATCAGAGGAATGTTGATGTTTTTTTTCATGCTCGGTTACAGTGGAACTTTAATGAGATCACATTTCGAAGCAGTCTAATTAAAACTTTTGACAGACTATAACAGTTCACTTTTTGGATGTCGGACACACCACACCACACCAAGAGCAGTTTGAGATCATGATATCTGTCAATGAATAATAACCATTGTGTGTGTATTCTACTTGTGTAACATGCTTGTTTTTGTTTTTTGTTTTGAACAATTGACTTAATATTACTTTAGGCAGCATTAATGAATTATTAACACAATGTAACATATATAACATGTTGACATGGAAGTGCTAATGGAATCTTTTATTTTTTAACATTTGTCATGTTTACGGCACCCACATTCTAATAATCTGCTTTAATTTCACCATTGTGTGCCTCATTTGTATTCACAAAAACCTTCCATGATTCTTATACATTTCATTGCAACTTTATTAATCAACTCTGTTGTTTTCAACTCTGCTATCTACCCAGTTGGTAATTGACTTTATCTGAAAACTAGATCATATCATATTCAAACTGTCTCTTTTCAGTTTTTTCTATGTTGTACATTAAGTGGTGCAGAATTCTTACTGTTGGCAGCCATGGCCTATGACAGGTATGTGTCTATATGTAAACCTCTGCAATATCCAACTATCATGAGAAAAACAACTGTTAGTATTTTATTGGGTGTAGCTTGGCTTCTGCCTGTTTGTCAGACTGCAGTTGCAGTGATACTGAGTGCAGATATGAAACTTTGTATTTCAACCTTAAAGGGAATTTTTTGTAACAATTCAATTTACAATCTCCACTGTGTGAGTTCAAGAGCACTATCTATCTTTGGTGTTATTGGTGTAATAAATGCTGCACTTTTCCCTCTGCTCTTCATACTTTTTACATATACTAGGATATTTATAATATCCTATCAAAGATTAAATGTCAGGAAAAAAGCTGCACAGACCTGTTTACCTCACCTGCTGGTTTTAATCAGCTTCTCCTGTTTGTGTGCATATGATGTAATTATAGTGCGACTGGGGTCTGATTTTCCAAAAACTGCACGTTTAATAATGACTTTACAGGCAGTTCTGTATCATCCTCTCTTCAATCCAATTATATATGGACTAAAAATGAAAGAAATATCTAAACACCTGAAGAGGTTGATCTGTCAAGTTAAAGTGATGTGATGTATTAGAATGAAATTACAGTTATAGTGGTGTTAGTGATGCTAATATACAGACATTCTTCTTCTTATTATTATTATTGATGATGATAACGATACAATTGTAAAAAATAATAGAATGTAATTATCTTTGGAAGGTATTTACTGTAAGCATGTGTTTCCATGGCGTAAAAATTCTTGTCACTATTTGTTAAGAAAACAGGTAATAGTATCTTCAGTTTAGGAAATGTAATAACAAATTAATATGCAGCCCTTATTCAAAAATATGTTCCTGTCAACGTCTGTTGCAGGTTTGTCAGTCAGTTATAGGCAGTTTCAGTGTCTGTGGAGGTAGAGTTCTGAATTGCCTTTCCCAAGATTTGTCTTGGCTATTCTGTGATGTACATTTCAACAACAAGAGTTGTGGAAATCCTGCACGTTTGTGGCCTCTGGGGTGCACCACACACAGAACTCAGAACACTCAATATTCAGAACATTTAGAGATTCAGACCCAGGTATAACACAGCAAACTAAAATTTGAACCTCACAGCACAAATCTTAATAAAACCAGAGTCATTGCAATTACATGGCACGCTTTTGACCATAAGCCGTTACAACCACCCGGACACCCCAGACTGACTGCCATGTTAACCAAGGCAACCTTCTACACTGGTTACATGAAAGCTTTAATCCCATTTTGATCCAGTGTCTGAGTTTTTCCCAAAGTCTACTGCTTTTCTGTCATGCAGTGTTATACACAATGCTATATTTGACTAAGATCTGGAAAGTGTGTCTGAGTGCACTGCAGTGGTGTGGCTAAGGGGATACAGTGTAGTTACTACACACTGTATGCAATATAAACAGTAAAACACTGTTCTGACACTGGGTTCTCTGTTTGAATAATCTCACTGCTATAATGGTTTTCATGAATGCATCCCCAATGTCCCCTCTGAGAATTGCCACCTTTAAAATGGTGAAGAGGTTTGTGTGTGATCCTAAGAGCTGTGTTATCAGGGGAACTAGCCCCTGGTAGGGTCTCCCAGGGTAAACTGGTCTCGGGAAGGGGCCAGATTAAAAGCAATTCCTAAACCCCCATGAAATGGCAATACTGGAGCTTTAGAGCCTGGCTGGGATTAGGGAAACCGAGGCCCCTGTTTGGAGCCCGACTTGGGAAGGGAGCTTGCCAGCGAGTGTCTGGTGGCCAGGCCTTGACACATAGGGCCCAGTCATGCTCAGTCCAAAAATACAACATGGAGACACCACTACGCTCACTGATAGTGCACTGGCTGAGGAGCTAAACCGCTTCTTTGCCAGGTTTGAGGCCAGCAGGCCAACTACCACACCCCTCGTGCCTCCAACTGACACTGACCCCCTGCCACTTGAATGGAAGGAACAGGCAGTGAGGTGTGTGCCAAGGTCGGTAAATCCAAGGAAGGCTGCACCAAAAGTACTCAGCAAAGTACTCCAGGTATGTGCTGACCAGCTTGCTGGGGTCTTCACGCAGATATTTAACATCTCCCTGGCACAAGCTACCATACCTCCCTGCTTGAAGTCAGCAACCATCATCCCGGTCTCCAAAAAGGCAGCCTCGGTGGATCTGAATGACTACAGACCGGTCGCACTCACTCCTGTAATAATGAAGTGTTTTGAGAAACTGGTTCTCCACCACATCAAAACCAGCCTCCCACCCCCCCTCGACCCACATCAATTCGCCTATAGAGCCAACAGGTCAAGTGAGGATGCTATAGCCATCACTATCCACACCGTGCTAAGTCACCTGGAACACCAAAAGAGCTACGTGAGGATGCTATTCATCGACTTTAGCTTGGCATTCAATACCATCATACTGGACATCCTTGTTGGTAAACTGCTGGTCTCTCCTTCTCCATCTGTTCCTGGATTAAAGACTTTTTCAGAGAGCACCCACAGAGAGTGACAACTGACCCACACACCTCCACCTCCATCACCCTCAGCACTGGGTCCCCTCAGGGCTGTGTGCTGGGCCCTCTCCTTTACTCTCTGTACACTTATGACACTGCTCACCATCCCACTTGTCCAACACTATCATAAATATAATAATGTTTCTGAGGACCTCTCCTGGTCACCCAATTAAAAAAGTGCAGCAGAGACTTCACCTCCTCAGAGTTCTGTTCACGACTGTGTCCCATGGGGGACCCTGTGGGAGATACCACAAGAATATGGAGTACAGGGGCCATTGCTGCAAGCTATCTGGTCCTTGTATGACCAAAGTGAGAGCTGGGTCAACTTTCTGGACACAAAGTCAAACACATTTTCAGTGGGCGTTGGACTCCTCCAAGATTGCCCCTGGTCTCTGATCCTGTTTGTGATATTCATGGACAGGATCAGAAGGAAATAATGCACTCAGACACAAAAATAAAATAAAATACTGAATTTCATCCAAGAAGAGTGTTGTGGTGTATGATAGGGCATAAGACCAAGTAAAAAAGGTCAATGCTGGGAGTTCAAGCCTCCAGGGTTTGATAAAGTTCCCTCCATGTTAGAATCTATTTTAGTGGAGACTTTAATGAGCTCCATGGAGGCTAAAGCAATCTGAAATAAACTTTCCACGTACTCCAACAGTTCACCTTCTGCATTTCTGAAATGAACATACTCCAAGTGCATTTTGAGGTAAGGTATCAGTGAATTAATAACCTTGACTCCAGTCAAGGTTGGATGTCAGTTATAGAGTGAGATGAAGCTATTTTTTTTTTTAAATTGTTTTTCCAGAAATTTGAATCAGTGTACACTACTTATGTGAACTGCCTCTCTCCATGACTATTATTACTGACTATCATTATTAGACAACATTAATGGATCATGACCTCAATGTAACATATCTAACTTTTGGTGGGCATGTGGAAGTGCACAAATACAGGTATCTTTATTTTTTAATAATTTTTACAGCATATATTCTAATAATCTGCTTTAATTTCACCATTGTGTGTCTCATCTGTTTTCACAAAAACCTTCATGAGCCTATGTACATTTTCATTGCAGCGTTGCTACTGAACTCTGTATTTTTCAGTACTAATATCCATCCAAAGTTGTTAATTGACTTTTTATCTGAAAAACAGATCATATCATATTCAGCCTGTCTCTTTCAGTTTTATCTGTGTTATACCTTAAGTGGTTCAGAATTCTTACTCTTGGCACAGCCATGGCCTATGACAGGTATGTGTCTATATGTAAACCTCTGCAATATCCAACTATCATGAGAAAAACAACGGTGAGTATTTTATTGGGTGTAGCTTGGCTTCTGCCTGCTTGTCAGATTGCAGTTCCAGTGATACTGAGTGCAGATATGAAAATTTGTAATTTTATTGTAAGAGGAATTTTTTGCAACAATTCAATTTACAATCTCCACTGTGTGAGTTCAAGAGCACGATCTGTATTTGGTGTTGTTACTCTGATAATCACTGCACTTTGCCCTTTTCTCTTCATACTATTTACATACACCAGTATACTTATAATATCCTATAGAAGATTAAATATCAGGAAAAAAGCTGCACAGACCTGTTTACCTCACTTGTTGGTTTTAATCAGCTTCTCCTGTTTGTGTGCATATGATGTAATTGTAGTTCGACTGGGGTCTGATTTTCCAAAAACTGCACGTTTAATAATGACTTTACAGGCAGTTCTGTATCATCCTCTCTTCAATCCAATTATATATGGACTAAAAATGAAAGAAATATCGAAACACCTGAAGAGGTTGTTCTGTCAAGTTAAAGTGATGTGATGTATTAAGAGTAATGTTACAGTTATAGCGGTGTTAGTGATGCTCTCACTTTGTGTACACTCACTTCTGTGTACATGTACACTCACTTTTTTGTAATAATAATAATGATACAGTGGTGATAATAGCAATACACAACTCTAATGATCCCTGGAAGGTATTTATTGTAAGCATTTGTTTCGATGATGTAAAAATTTTTGTCACTATTTGTCATGGAAACAATTAATGATATCCTCAGTTCAGGAAATGTAATGAAAAATCAATATGCAGCCCTTATTCAAAAACATGTTTCTGTTGATGTTTGTTGCAGCTTTTTAAGTCAGTCATGGGCCTTTTCACTGTCTGCAGAGGGAGAGTTTCTCTGAATTGGACAAGGTTTGTCTTGCCTATACCTTGCCTTTTGTGGACTCTGAGGTGTGCAACACACAAAATTCAGAACACTCAAAATACTCAGAAAATTTAGAGGTCCAGACCCAGGTATGCCATAGCAAACTAACGTTTGAACCTCATGGCACAAATCTGAATCAAACCAGAGTCATTGCAATATCTGATGTGTTCTTGACCACTGGCCTCTACAACCACCAGAATGCTCAAGACTGACTGTCATGTTAACCAAAGAAACTTTGTACACTGGGTGCATGACCCACCATGCATGACATTAACCCCATTTTGACCCAGTGTCTGAATTTTTTTCCCAAGTCTACTGCTTTTCTGTCATGCAGTATTAAAAATAATTGTGTATTCGATTGTAAGACCTCTCAAGTGAGACTAAGGTGACAACTATTTTTTACACTAAGACCACAACACTGAATTACATCCAAGAAGAGTGTTGTGCTGTACAATAGGGCATAAGCCCAAGTGCAAGAGGTCAAACAATGCTGTGACTTTAGGCCTCCAGGGTTTGATGAATGCTTTTGACACATCAGAATCTATTTTATCTGTGGCTCATATGGTTAGTGCTAAAAAAAGAACATATATAAAATAAGCGATAGACACCAATGAAACCAACATGTGACTTGCATTAAAATACTAAAAGGGCTATTGGTCATCTATAATATTGCACTTCACATATGGCTCAAACATTGCTCTTAAAATTGTAGTGTTATTGTATATTGCATGTATGGCCAAGGGAAAGAAACTTTGTGAGTCTGGTGTTTCGGGAGTGTGTTAGGAAGCTTTCAGTGGCACAGCGATGGAAGGACATCAGCAGCTCCTGTTTGATTGTTCTTCCCGAGTATTCGCAGGAAGTGTAGTCACTGCTGGGCCTTCTTGATGACTGCAGTGGTGTTGATGGACCAGGAGAGCTCCTCTGAGATGTGGAATTTAAATGATGGGCACTCTCTCTACACAATCCCCATTGATGTAGAGGGGCGTGAGCCACCCTCTTCCTTCTGAAGTCTATTATCACCTCCTTGGTTTTTGTAGTATTCAGCTGCAGGTTATTAGCTGCGCACCATGCTGTCAGCTGCTGCACCTCATCTCTGTAGGCTGCCTCATCTCCTCCAGAAATGAGCCCAACTGGTGGTTTCATCAGCAAATTTTATGATGTGGTTAGAAAGGTGGGAGGGGGTACAGCCATGAGTATACAGTGTGTATAAGAGTGGACTTAGCACACAGCCCTGAAGGGAGCCAGTGCTGAGTGTGACAGAGGAGGACGAGTTGGGGCCACATTGCGGTCTGTTTGAGAGGAAGTCCTTTATCCAGGCTCAGGTGGAGAGGGGGAAGTGGAGGTTCAGGAGTTTATGGATCAGCATGTCAGGGATAATTGTGTTGAAAGCCGAGCTATAGTCTATGAAGAGTAGCCTTGCATAGTGTCCAGGGTGTTCTAGGTGGCTCAGTGTGGTGTGGAGGGTGATGGTGATGGCATCCTCGGTGGAGCGGTTTGCCCTGTAGGCAAACTGATATGGATCAAACGAAGGAGGGAGGCAGGCCTTGATGTGTTGTTGAACTAACTTCTCAAAACATTTCATCACCACAGAGGTGAGCACTATAGGCCTGAAATTAGTCATACTGGTGCTGGCAGATGTTTTGGGAGCTGCTGATTTCAGACAAGCTGGGATGGTTGGCTTTGACCAGGGAGAGGTTAAAAATCTTCCACATCCCTGACAGCTGGTCGGCACAGGCTCTGAGTACTTTGCCAGTTACTCCATCAGGACTAGCTGCCTTCTTGGGGTTCACTGATCTGAATGTGCTCCTCACCTGATGTTGTTGGAGGGTCAGTGAGGTGCTGGTGTAGGCTGGAGGGGGCGCTGATGGTCTACTTGCCTCAAACTGGGCAAAAGGTTAGTGTGATTTGTGAAAGTGAGAAGTCTTATTTAATTTTAACTTGTATGCTGGTTATTTAATCTGCCTTGTGTATGAGAGAATATTTATTTTAGATAACATGACTTTATTGTAACATATATACTACTTGGTGGGCATGTGGAAGTGCACAAATACAGATATCTTTTTCTTTTATCATTTATCATACAGCAATAATTTTCAATTTAAATTTTTAATTTTCAATAATTTCACCATTGTGTGTCTCATCTGTTTTCACAAAAACCTTCATGAGCCTATGTACATTTTCATTGCAGCGTTGCTACTGAACTCTGTATTTTTCAGTACTAATATCCATCCAAAGTTGTTAATTGACTTTTTATCTGAAAAACAGATCATATCATATTCAGCCTGTCTCTTTCAGTTTTATCTGTGTTATACCTTAAGTGGTTCAGAATTCTTACTCTTGGCAGCCATGGCCTATGACAGGTATGTGTCTATATGTAAACCTCTGCAATATCCAACTATCATGAGAAAAACAACTGTAAGTATTTTTCTGGTTTTGGCTTGGCTTCTGCCTGCTTGTCAGAATGTAGTTCCAGTGATACTGAGTGCAGATATGAAACTTTGTAATTTTATTGTAAGAGGAATTTTTTGCAACAATTCAATGTACAGTCTCCACTGTGTGAGTTCAAGAGCACGATCTGTATTTGGTGTTATTGCTTTGATAACTGCAGCACTTTTCCCTTTCCTGTTCATACTTTTTACATATACTAGGATACTTATAATATCTTACAGAAGTTGTAGAGATGTCAGGAAAAAAGCTGCACAGACCTGTTTACCTCACCTGTTGGTTTTAATCAGCTTCTCCTGTTTGTGTGCATATGACATAATTATAGTTCGACTGGGGTCTGATTTTCCAACAGCTGCACGTTTCATAATGACTTTACAAACAGCTCTGTATCATCCTCTCTTCAATCCAATTATATATGGACTAAAAATGAAAGAAATATCTAAACACCTGAAGAGGTTGATCTGTCAAACCAAAGTAATGTGATGTATTAAAAGTGATGTTACATTTATAGTTGTGTTAATGATGCTTATGTGCAGTCATTTCTTCTGTAACAAGTACAATAACAACTACTACTGCTACTACTACTGATAATAATAATAATAATAATAATACAAGAATGCAGTGGTGATGGTAATGGATGTTAATGGTATTTGCAGTTCAGTATGCAGCCCTTATTCAAAAACACATTTCTTCTAATGTCTGTTGCAGCTTTGTCATGGGCAATCGAACTCTCTGCAGAGGGAAGAATGTCTCTGAATTGACTCTCCTAAGGTTTCACCCATTTTTCTTATGTCATTAGGTTTTTGTGGTCATTTCCTTGACAGAGATGTCAAGCTGGTTTCAACACTGTTGGTCATATGGGCAACATGAAGACAATTTGAGGCCATTCATGCAATACTAGGCTTTACTCTCTGCATATTTCATCTGAAGGGATAGTGGAGAGAGGGGGGCTAGGTTGGGCTGACACCAGTGACAGCACTTTGCTGACCACCAGATCAGGTTGTGCTGTCAAACCCAGACCTGAGACACCTTTTCAGCCAAAAGCCAATACACTGGAAAAGACCTTTGTTCTAACATTGGATTGCCTTCTTGGGAAGTCTCCCTCAGGTAGTTTTCATGTATGCATTCAAAGAGTTTTATAAAGCTTATATTATAAGGCTTAGTTTCAGCACCCATTTTTTGGACCACCCAAGCCAGATTAATCTAATTACTGCGAAGGGAATCAAAACTTCCTAAAGAGATCTAACAGTTGTTTGTCCCCAGTGGACTTCTTTAGCAAAATGTATCTTTGTGCTTTTGGGGTATTGTTCATCTATTACCTACTGTACTTTATCCATTTTTTGGTAGACAGATATGGTAATAATAATGGTATAAAATTATGTGAAACTGTATATTTTTGTTTAAAGAATAATATAAATAAATGGGAGACATACTGTATAGCAGAGTTTTGTAACACAGGCAATGTGGCAAGATTTCAGACAACTAAAATGATCTCAAAACCTATGCCTAAAATTGACAAACTTAGTTTAATCCAGTGTTGCTTTATACATAAGATATGTGTTAGAGCAAAAGTCCTGTAGTTTGCAGTCAAGATAAATGGGAGATATGGGATGAGTATGTGTGAAAAACTAAGTACATGTGATTCAATAGCTCGGAAAACCACCTTTATCAGCAATTACTTGAAGTAATCTTTTTCCTGTATAACTTTATTAGTTTCTAACATTGTTGTGGAGGAAATTTGGGCCACTCTTCTTTACAACGTTGCTTCAGTTCATTTATACACAGCTCTCTTAAGGTCCCACCACAGCATTTCAATTGGGTTGAGGTCAGGACTTTGACTGGGCCATTGCAACACCTAGATGTTTTTCTTTTTCAGCCATTTTGTTGTAGATTTGCTGGTGTGCTTTGGATTACTGTCCTGCTGCATGCAATTTGCCCAGGCTTTAGCTGTCAGACAGATGGCTTCACATTAAACAGAGGTGGGGAAAAAATTGACTCTTAGATGCACCGCAATGCGAACGAAGATGATTCTGAATCGATTCAAATGTCAAAAATCAATTTTCTAAGTATGCCACACACGGCTCTTTAGTCCCTGTGCAGTGGGGCTTTCTCTGCCTTTGCAAAAAAAATAACATGGAAATAAATAACAGTTATTTTTTTTACATTTAATTAATACGGATTTATTTTTGGGCAGTTGAGAAAGAGAACAGCACTTATCCTGGGAGTACAGAGTGAGGCAAGGGTAGAATGACGTATTTCTATTGTCCGCTCTGATACTCTCAGCTGTGGTGTCAGGTGACACTAAATGACCACATAGATCACTGTTATAACTTCATGTTGATAGAACAAAGATGCTTTTATCCACACACTGTTGAATAATTACCACAATTATAAATGAACATTTCAGTCAGATGGAGCTCAGACATGAACTCTCTCCTCTCCTCTTTGCTTTTAGGCTACTGACTAACTGTCAAAAAGAGCTTTAGTTTTTGAGATACCCCTACTGGGGGTAGAACAAAACCTTACAATGTTTTTCCTCATCTCGAAGGTCTCCCATACATGAAATGGATTCTTAGGTTAAAATATTTTACTGCAAACACTGTTAAATTGATACATATTGTTATACACCCCAAACCTAAAAAAGAACCAAAATATAGCCTGGCCGTATGGGAGTTAAGACATATAAACTCATTGAAACTTGACATAGTTGTGGTCAGGAAGTTGCTTTACCTATTAGAAAAACCTGGATGTGAATATCTTGATGTGTGTAACATATAGAGACCTATGAACACTTGCCTAAAATAAGTGGACATGCAAAAAAGGAATATCTATGCAGAATGTTCTCATTACTTCGTAGTTGCTTGGCCAGGGATTGTCATAGAAACACATATGATGGCTTGTTGGAAGGATGGAAATATACCATGCATAGTCA
The DNA here is from genome assembly GCA_033238685.1 of Lates japonicus. Classification (NCBI taxonomy): domain Eukaryota; kingdom Metazoa; phylum Chordata; class Actinopteri; family Centropomidae; genus Lates; species Lates japonicus. The sequence goes on from BRZM01002096.1 coordinate 27,961, forward strand.
GTGTGTTACGTCACTAAATGTATGAGGTGTCCCAAATAAAAGAAAGTGAAACATTGACATCATCAAGTCTCCACAGCCCATTATCAATGGTGAGAAGAATGTTGACCAATTCAGTGTTACTGCAAATTCAGTCACTTGGGGTAAGTGCTACTCTTTATTTATGATATATTAAATAATAGTATATTTCATATGACACCTTATATAGTTCATATAGAAACAAATATCCAGTAGAATCAGGTTAAATTGAAACTGAAAACCTTTATTAAAATATCTACATCCACTTGAATTTATTTTTGGTCATTACTGCATAATGGAAAATAATAGTGTTATGTCTTTGTCCAAACCAGCAGAGCACAGTAGAGCCTGCACTGCTTACTTCACTCCCTTGGTGTGATCTGAAGTGTTGTGGTCTACAGTGAGCTGGCTACTGTTATGCTGGTTTCACACCAAACGCAGTTTGCGCTGTGCCCACCACAGCGCACTGCGCCCAAATTTTAAAAAATTCAATTCAAGCGCAGCACACAACAACGGCAGGCGCAGAGGTTGCACATACATAATGAATGGGTTCACCGTTGGTGGTCTGCGTATTCGGTGTGAAACCGGCATTAGGCTACTGGGTGGATCTAGCTGTAGCTATCTACATCATTGTCTTCAAGGATATTTTCCTAACCTAACAGGTAAATCATTGCAAATACTATGTCATGTGAAAAGGCTGAGACTGGCCTAGCCTAATCCAAATTAAGTAGCTTAATACCCTAGCTATAGAAACAACTCAGCCTATTATTATTATTATTATTGTTATTATTATTATTATTACTATTATTATTATTACTATATGTCGTGAAAGAGACATAACATGTATATGACATGTCTATACATGTGCATGAAAATACAAAATCTGAAATGTATATTACTTTTCCTTTTTACTAGTTTCTTGAATTATGGATAATGTTTTACAGACATTGGATCCAAAAATTAGTATCATCTGTGGGAAACATTTGGAAAAAGGCAAGAAAAAAGAACCTTACACCCAAAAGCCCACAGTTGAAGGCCTCCAACGCATACTTACCCTTGCTCAGCAGAGAGACGATGATGTCCATAAAACCCTGGCTCCATATACAGATGATATACTTTCCTCCAAAATAATAGTATCATATCATGTATCATGTAGAGCAAACTACTGCCTTAAGACAAAAGTCAGTGAGCTGGAAGTTCCAAATCTTGAGAGTGAGAGCACATCTGCACCAAGAAGACTGAGTAGGGCTGACACAACAACACTTAACATACGGAAAGATTGTTTCATTTGTGGGAAGGCCAGCACTAGACCAGAACCTCTGACAGCTATTACAACTGGTACAGGCGCAAGTACCAGAGACAAGGTCCTTCATGCAGCTTCTGAAAGGCTTGATGAAGATGTACATCTTCGGCTGCTTTCATACCCCGATCTCTTTGCATATGATGCCAAATATCATAGAAGTTGCCTTGGACACTACATCTCTGAACGAAATATAACAGCTGCTAGACGAAGAAAAGAATCAGAGATGCAGACCAATGTCTATGACAAAGCCTTTATTAAGCTCACTGACATTGATAAAACAGTATTGTCTAAAAATATGTAAGTCAGGACTCTAAACTCTCTAATTGATAATTATAATGACATACTGAAGACCCTTTCTGAGGAAGAAGACGGCACAGTAGTCCAAGACAAGAAATATGCATCCTGGAAACTAAAGGAGAAGCTGATACAGCATTACAACGACAGGCTGGTGTTTGTTCCACGTCCTGGAAAGTCAGATCTGGTGGGCTCTGAAAGTATGCCCGTAGGTTATGCAGTGAGGGAAGCTGAACCCAAATATTATACAAGGCTGCAGACATATTGAGGAAAAGCATGGAGCAGGTTGAACATGACCGTCAATCATATATTGGCAGTGATCGTCTATCACGTCTCCAATGCAGCAAGTATGTACCCAACATCCTGTATGACCTTGTCAACTGGTGTGTTGATTCACATGCCCACAGAGATTACCAAACATGTGATGAGGACCCAGCTTCGAAGGACAATCTGTGTGTAATCGCAATCTGCCATGATCTTATTGCACAGAGCTGTCACATCTATACGCCAATCACACTGGGACTTGTCATTTTGATTCATCATGAGTTTGGTAGTAAGACACTCATCGATGAGCTCAGTGCAATGGGGCACTGTGTTTCCTATACAGAGGTTAGGCACTTCCTCACATCTGTGGCAGCAGACCAGATATCAAGGACAGAGAGTGGTGTCTACATCCCAACTGGCCTCACTGGAGTTGCTGAACACGGAACTGTTGTTGCAGCTATCGACAACTTTGATCAAAATGAAGACACTCTGGATGGGAAGCATACAACCCACGCTTTGGCTTCTGTTGTGTTCCAAAGAGGCAATGTCTCCACAGCAGATAAATGCCTAGCACGGGTTCCAGAGAGGTCCCTAACTACCTTAAACACGTTCGACATTGATGGAGGTAAACTTTACAGGTACATTTTGTGCATTCTTTTTTCTCTGAAATCTGTTTTCATGGTTCATGGTATTTACTCAGATGACTCACATGAACTGCTCAAATTAATGAGTGGGCAGAGTATTCAATATGAATGCATGTTGTGAAGTTTGAGTTTGAGTGTTCTGATTTGATGTTTAATGCATATAATCACAAGCTTATCCTCTCATTTCAATTGTGATTTCAGATACATCAAATCTACAAAGCGACCAGAACCACCTGAACTTCTCCAACCTGAGTTACTGCACAGAAACACAACAGTCTCTAAAGAAGCTGAAGACAGAGATCTGGTATGGAAGCTGGCCCGAAACATAAGGGAGAATCAGCAGCAGGTCCCTGCATGGTCTGCATTCAATGCCTTCATGTCAGACACTGCTTGTTCAGTAGACAGTGTACTCTACATGCCCTTCATAAGAGAATCACCCTCAGAATTGTCCACCATCTATACATCTATGGTACGACTTGTACAACTTGCCACAGAACTGGGACAGCACCATATTCTTGTGACTGCAGACCTTGCTATTTATAGCAAAGCACAACAGATCTTGCAGAGCAAACCACTGCCCTTACAAGGAAAGATCACGAGACTGGGAGGTATGCATATCACGATGGCTTACCTTGCAAGCATCGGAAAGCTCTATAGTGATGGTGGACTCTTTGACATACTAACAGAGACAGATGTGTATGCAGAGAGAACAGTTCGACAGTTGCTTCAAGGGAAACAGCTGCCAAGAGGAGTAAGGAGCATAAAGCTAGCCTCTGAGGCCCTGTTCAGGCTCTTCTGGAAAGCCATGCAATCATGGCTTAAAAAACAAGGCCAATGTGCAATGACTAAAGCACAAGAGCAACTCCTACAAGATGTGCAGCATGCATTTAATGGTAACGACAAGGCCACTGCTCAACAGCTCATCAGTGAGGTGGAGACTGAACTCCCTGAGATCCAGAAGAGAATCCAGATGTTCACAAATGAGGGAGTTAAGCAATCAGCAACCTATGGATACTGGTTAACGTTCCTAAACGGTGCTGATCTGTTGTTAATGTCTCTCTACATTGGCTCCCAGTCAAATCCAGAGTAGAATTCAAAATCCTCCTCCTCACATACAAAGCCCTTAATGGTCAGGCTCCATCTTACCTTAAAGATCTCATAGTCCCCTACAGTCCCACTAGGACTCTGTTCTCCCAGAATGCTGGTTTACTGGTGGTTCCCAGAGTTTCCAAGAGTAGAATGGGAGGCAGAGCCTTCAGTTATCAGGCTCCTCTACTGTGGAACCTTCTCCCAGTTTCGGTCCGGGAGGCAGAAACACCCTCTGTACCTTTAAGAGTAGGCTTAAAACTTTCCTTTTTGATAAAGCTTATAGTTAGGGTTGGCTCAGGCTTGAACCATCCCTTAGTTATGCTGCTATAGGCCTAGACTGCCGGGAGATCTCCCATGATGCACTGAGCTCCTCTCTCTCTCTCTCTCTTTCTCTCTCCCTCTCTCTCCATCAGTATGGATTCATATCCCTAAATACATGTTACTAACTCAGTATCTTCTCTTTCCTGTAGTATTGTGCTCTTCCGTCTCTCTCTCCTCTTCTGTCTCTTTCTGCAGGTATTTCTGCCTCTGGAGCTGTAGAGTCTGATCTGTGATGACAAGTCTCCTGCTGCTCCTACAACTCCACTCAACACCTGCTGCTAGAATTACAAATTACTTACACTGCTATTAGTTGTATTGCTGTGTTAGCAGCTAATACTTTAATTATCACTACTATCATTACTGCTGTATTACTGTATTACCTCACCCACATCTATGGAAACCTGTGTTATGCTATGTTCTTCTTTCGCTATTCTCTCCCCTCTCCCCCTCTCTCTCTCTCTCCTCTTTTCTTAACCCAACCCAAGTCGAGGCAGATGGTCACCACCCTGAGTCCGTTCTGCTCGAGGCTCTGCCTCTAAAAGGAAAAGTTCTTTTCCTTGCCACTGTCGCCTAGTGCTGCTCACAGGATTTGTTGGGTCTCTCTCTCAGCGACTTATTTTATAGAGTATGGTCTGTTCCACTCTATATGAAAAAGTGCCTGAGACTGTTGTTGGGATATGCCGTATAACAAATTCAATGGAATTGAATTGAATTAAGGATGCTTGTCCAGTGTGAGTTGACTTTCAACTCCGAATTGCATGTGTGAGGTTAAGTGCCTTGTTCAGAGCTGCCGAAGGACCCAATTATGCCAAGCACATGCCAGTCTAGCAGAAATGAGCCCTTTACATAACAACCAGAAGACACACCCATGCAGTGTGTGGACGGAGCACCGCCGGGTCTGAGGATCAAGCCGATCAGGAAGCTACTGATCAGGCTCTGGAGCAGGACCATCAACTGAGAAGGCAAGAGTCAGGTGGAGTTGTTGATTCATAATACGGAAGGGAGCTCTCACAACATGTATTATGACACATGATGTAACAACAGCATATAGATGAAAGACCTTTGTAACACTGATGCAAAGAGCCTGAGAGCACACAAGGAGCATGGAGCATCCAGAATGGACAGAGACGAGAGAGACGTACAGAAGATAATAAGTTTGGCAAACAGAATCCTCGACCCTTGATAGCGTTTCTTGGAGGAACTGATCAACATTGTAAGTGGTTTGTGGTTGCATCTGAGAGCAAAGAGCCTCAAACTCTCCAAGATGGTGCAAAGCAGAATGCAGTTTTATTGAACAACGTCTGACAAAATTGAAAAGAACAACAAGCTTCTGGGAACCAGAGAAAAGACACCAGTGTGCAATCTTCAAGGACATGAAAACATCAGCTGGAGTTAATGTATCTAGACAGGTTCACATGGACTCAGATGTGCTCTTTCGAAGGTTACTTGCTGTTTCCAAACAAAGAGAGGTGTCCATGGAGACTGCGATGTCTCACGAACTTGCTGCTGTCCCGCTCTCTTTGCTTTATGATGATGGAAGCATGACGAAGACGACAAAAGCTGACCTTGCTAAGAAACTGGAGTCTGTCATTGAAGAGAGCAGCTGCCCAGTGTTAAAGAACCATCAGCATATCTCGTCGATGGCATGGCTCTTCTGCAGCGTCTCCATGATTCAGGCTTTCAGACATTCAAAGACCTGGGTAAGAACGGAATAAGATCACAATGTTAATGGGAAAGGAAGGCATCAGCTGAGTTGTTTTAGTGTTTGACAGATATGACCATCAACACTCAGTCAAAGACCTTGAAAGGCAAAGAGGCACCATCCAAACCAGCAGGCAAACACATATTATCACAGGACAAGCAAGTGTTCCAAACTACAAGAAATACCTGAGGATCAGTGGGAACAAGGCTGCTCTATGTAGCTTTGTCAGCAACTACATCACTAGTACTGGACCACAGAGAATCTCTTCAGAGAACACAGTCATATTGGCAGGTGGCTTTGAAAATGGTGAGGAGGTCAAGAGGGTTACCAAGTCAGGTGCTGACTGCTTGACAGATCTTTACAGTGACCAGGAGGAGGCTGACACAAGACTGGTGTTACATGCAAGGATCTGTGAGTCATACATTCTCATTGTCAAATGATGGATACAGATGTGTACTGAAGTTTTGCTTGTGTACTATTCAAGCAAAGGGATGTTTGGATCCTCAGAAGTGTTCATGCACTGTGGACATGGCCTAAAGGAAAGATTGGCCCAGTTTGTTCAATCAGTCAGAGTCTTGGAGCAGCTCTTTGTGAGTGTTTACCTGCATGCCACGCCCTCACGGGTTGCGATACCACAAGCAGCTTGTACAGAATTGGGAAGACCACTGCCTTCACAAGACTGAAGACCCATCTGTCTGAGTTAAAGGAAATGACCAAGTTTGGACTGTCTGGAAACCTAGAAGAAGCTTTGCCTGTGGCAAGAAAGTATGCCCACCTCCTGTATGGCCAAAGGAAAAGGGAGAATGGCCATCCTTGCACCAACCTAGATGAGCTGAGGAACACACTAGCATCTACCACAGATTTTTCAGCAGCAAATCTACCCCCAACAGAAGATGCCTTCCAGCAACATGTATTGAGAGCCTTATACCAAACAGCAGTGTGGTGTCACAGTCACCTGGCCAAGCCTCAACTCTGGAACCCAGTTGGTAGAGGATGGATAACAAAGAGGTCCATTGAACTGTCGTTCATCACACCAGAAGTTTATACATTACTCACCTGTACTGTAAAGATGGAAACTGCAGATACCAGCAAATGCCAGTGTCTTCAGTGGGCTTGACTTGCACTGAGTTTTGCTCTTGCTGTTTCCCAGACTGCCCAAACATGACCCACTTTGTCACTGATGATAATGTGGATGAGTGACAGTGATGGCTACCAAAAGCAGCCATTGAAAAACACCAGCCAAAGAGCTGGGGAGTTTAGCGTGAGAGGACTCATTCCTCCTCAGAGTGTGTTGTTTAATGAACATTTGTTTGATTTGAGACAGTAATTTAATTTGTACTGTTTGAAGTTAAGTTATAGTTTTATTAAAAGGATCATCAAGGCCAAACTACAATCCTGTCACCTGCCTCCTGTGTGCTATTGCCGAGCCGTAAGTCGGTCACCATCCCCAGGTGATTACACGGTATAGCATAGCATATTGCTAAGTAATGCAACATATTTAATAGCTCATATTAGTGATAAATGATTTTGCATGGTATTAATATTTGGTATTGCTGGACCAGCACAACTACATCATTCCAACAAGCCATCATATGACAGTATATGTATCCATAATTAAGGTGTTATCTTTCAATTTTAATCTTTGTTTCCATAGGAACTGTATAATAAAAGGTGTCAAATGAATGTATCATTTACTAAATGCACCATACATATAGGGCAGCGCCATTGATAATGGGCTGTGGAGGCTTGATGATGTCAATGTTTCACTTTCTTTCATTTGAGACACCTCATACATTTAGTGACGTAACACACTGACTATGCATGGTATATTTATATATTTGGTATCGCTAGATTCAGCACAACCCCATCCTTCCAACAAGCCATCATATGTGTTTCTATGACAATCCCTAGCCAAGCAACTACAAAGTAATGAGAACATTCTGCATAGATATTCCTTTTTTGCATGTCCGCTTATTTTAGGCAAGTGTTCATAGGTCTCTATATGTTACACACATCGAGATATTTACATCCAGGTTTTTCTAATAGGTAAAGCAACTTCCTGACCACAATTATGTCAAGTTTCAAAGCTGTCAGAGCTTGTGTTATTAATCTACATGAGTTCATATGTCTTAACTCCCATACGGCCAGGCTATATTTTGGTTCGTTTTTAGGTTTGGGGTGTATAACAATATGTATCAATTTAACAATGTTTGCAGTAAAATATTTTAACCTAAGAACCCATTTCATATATGAGAGACCTTAGAGATGAGGAAAAACATTGTTAGGTTTTGTTCTACCCCCAGTAGGGGTATCTCAAATTTTTGGGGGCATTGTCACTAGCCTATTTGGCAGCAGAAACAGTCTGACGTTACTGTCGCTGTTTATCTGCATCACATATTCACACTAACTCACAATAAATCACCATCAGACTAAAGAGCAAAAATGCTCACTCAGTAAGTAAAAATCATTTATGTACTTATTTACAATAAATCATCAGCTTGACTTTGATAATTGGAAATTATTTCTAATGTTACTAATCCAGTCATGTGATTATATTGTTTCCATTTCACCTTGTTAGCTGTCATTTTTCGACGTCGCTAGAACCGAAACGACATGCAGCTATCAGCGTTACTTCTCATATCATATTAGGCACTTTACTCATGGTTCCGGTAACGCTGCTTTTAACTAACAACTCTGTGTCTTTCACATGAATGTGCTCAGGAAATCCTGGGTTGACTTAACGAGTTGATAACCAGCATCATAAGACCACTTAGCTAGACTATGATTGTTAGGTTTAGTGAAGCCAGGTAAGGAAAAGATATCCTGGGCATATTGAACTTGCTTCATAGTAGAGGACTCTGCATGCCTGTCACAGGAACGGCAGTCAAACATTTGTTTCCTCCGTAGGCTGTCTAAACCCAGACAGGGTGAGGAGTTCTGGCTCCCGGAGGGAGCTCGGAGTAGAGCCCCTGTTCCTTCACCTCAAAAGGAGCCAGTTGAGATTGTTCAGGAATCTGATTAGAATGCTCCCTTGGTTCCTTACTTTAGAGGTTTTCTGGGCAGGTCCAACTTGGGACCACAGACCAAGACCCAGAACTCACTGGAGGGATTACATATGCCACCTGGCCTGGGAACGCCTCAGGTACGGCTGGAAAACATTGCTGAGGAGAGGGACGTCTGGAATACCCTGCTTAGCCTGCTGCCACCACCACCTGACCACAGATAAGTGGAAGAAAATGGATGGATGAATGCAACCCTACATATGAACTTGGCTTGGCTCTGGGCCTTAATGGCACTGACAGTTGATCTCAGCAATGCAGACATACCCATAGAGTATTCGCTCAGTCCACCATCTCAGCTTACTGAGGAAAATAGTTTTTCTGTCAGTACGATCTTTCTCCAAGCTTTTCTTTGATAGATGGCTTTGGCAGTGGGAAAAACACATATTTCTCCCTAATTAGAGAAGCAATACTGTATAAACTGCAATACTGTATAAACAATATTGAATTTCATCCAAGAGAGTGGTCTTATACAGTTGGGCTTAAGCCCAAGTAAAAGAGGTCAAATGCTGAAAGCCTCCAGGGTTTGATGAAGTTCTTTCCATATCAGAATCTATTTTAGTAGATACTTTAATGAGATCCATGGAGGCTGAGACAATCGATAAAAACTTTCCATGGACTCAAACAGTTCACTTTATAAAAATTTTGAGATGATGCCAAGTGCTTTTTGAGGTCAGGCATCAGTGAATGAATAACATACTACCACACAGGTTGGATGTAGGTGATATTGTGAAACTGAAACTATTTCTAAAAGATTTTAGAGTTTTTTTTTTATTATTATTTGACAAATGTGTATTATTGTATGCTGCTTATATAATCTGCCCGTCCTATGACTGAACATTTATATTATTAGACAAAATTAATGGATGATGACCTTAATGTAACATATGTAACACTTGTGTATTCTACTTGTGTAACATGCTTGTTTTGTTTTTTTGTTTTTTTGTTTTTTGTTTTGAACAATTGACTTTAAACATTTACTTTAGGCAGCATTAATGGATGATAACTTTAATGTAACATATATAACACTTGGTGGGCATGTGGAAGTGCACAAATACAGGTATCTTTATTTTTTAATAATTTTTACAGCATATATTCTAATAATCTGCTTTAATTTCACCATTGTGTGTCTCATCTGTTTTCACAAAAACCTTCATGAGCCTATGTACATTTTCATTGCAGCGTTGCTACTGAACTCTGTATTTTTCAGTACTAATATCCATCCAAAGTTGTTAATTGACTTTTTATCTGAAAAACAGATCATATCATATTCAGCCTGTCTCTTTCAGTTTTATCTGTGTTATACCTTAAGTGGTTCAGAATTCTTACTCTTGGCAGCTATGGCCTATGACAGGTACCACTATTTTTCCTCTAGCTTTTCTTTGATAGAGGCTTTTGACAGTGAGACACATAGCAACTAGCCAGGAATTTAATCCAAGAAGAGTGTATAATAGGGCATAAGCTCATGTAAAAAAGGTCACACAGTACTGTGACTTAAGACAGTGCTCTTATTTTTGTTTGTGTTCTAGTTGTGTAATCTGCTTGTATCAAACATCTCATTTTGAACATTATTTTAGACCTGCTGGTTTCAGTCAGCTTCTTCTGTTCATGTGTATATGACATTACTATAGTTCAACTTAAGTCAGATTTTCCAAAAACTGCATGTTTAATAATGACTTTCCAAAAAGTTCTGTATCATCCTCTCATTAATCCAATTATATAGACTACAAATGAACTCTAAAGAACTCAAGAGGTTGTTCTGTGAAAGCAAAGTGATGTGATGTATCAAAAATAATGTTTCAGTTATAGTGTTGTTTGTAATGCTAATGTACAGTCACTTTTCTGTAATGACACAATGATAATAATAATTTGTCCTGGCCAGAAATGATTGTAACAATCGCTTACTCTGGTACTTTTCCTACTTTGATACACATCGAGCCTGCAGTGGAAAGGACATATGCTCACACTCCAAAGTCTAACATAAGTAAAGCTTTCACCTTTTTAAGTATATTAGTGGAAGCATTATGACCTCAAATAGTTTTATAAGTCACTTGAGTAGAGTTTGACAAAGATGAGTTTAAGCAGGACAGGTTGTGACTGACTGACATGTTTTCTCCTAAGGACTTAAAGTAGCCATTTGTGGTCACTGCAAAGATCATCCTGAGCAAACCCATAAACTTGACAGAACTTGGCTGATAAAGATACCAGATCTCAATAGACTCACTGCCCTTGACACCTCCTGTACATGCTGAACTATGTACATGCGCTAGCATTCACACTAATGGAGAATACTAAAGAGAATACTTGGGAGCCTAAGCCCTCACCAGATTCATTCATACACCAGAGTCACAGAAGAGTCAGTACTTGTCAACCTGTGGATGCTACTACTGCTGACTGTGGAGTTTGGCAAGACTTGCTGCTGCAGTTTTGTTGATAGTTACAAAACTTTTTGCTTGCTAGGGTTTAGCATTTTAACTGTACTACTTTTATTGTCTTCTATGGTCATTTATTATTTCTGCTACTGCCATAATACAACATACACACAAGCTGGTGGGCTTTTATTTACTCTAAAACTAACATACACCAAGTTCTGTAAAACACTTCTAGATTTATTAAGTTATTAGCTTTATGTAGAATATAGCTTAATATTTTTGGAGGATGATGATCCATATTGTATCATCTCTACTGGGTTTATGCACAACATGTTAGAGTGTCCGTTAGGCAACTCTTGTGGCCTGACGGAAGTGCACACCACGCCACAATGTTTGAAAACTCAGAACTAATCAGAAGAGCAGAGGAGCTCTGGACTCCGAACACTCACATGCACAGTGATGGAGAAATCTGAAGTGGCATGATTGTGTGTTGCTGCCCTAAGTAAAAGAGTTCAGCTACCTCTGCATGTTGTTCATTAGTGAGTTTAGGTTGAAGTGGGGTGATGAGGGAGCTGTTCCTAAAGGCAAAGCTATTGATTTACACTCCATGGTCAAGACCTTTGGGTACTGACCAAAAGAATAAGATTGTAGATACAAGCAGTCAAACATTTGTTTCCTCCGTAGGCTGTCTAAACCCAGACAGGGTGAGGAGTTCTGGCTCCTGGAGGGAGCTCGGAGAGCCCTGCTCCTTCACCTCAAAAGGACAGTTGAGATTGTTCAGGAATTGATTAGAATGCTCCCTTGGTTCCTTACTGAGGTTTTCTGGCAGGTCCAACTTGGGACTGTTGGGTGACCAAAATCCAGAACCCCACTGAGGGATTAAGGCGCTACCCTGGCCTGTAAACGCCCAGGCAATGCTTGCTGAGGAGAGGGACGCCTGAAGACCTCAGCTTAGCCTGCTGCCACCACCACCTGACCACAGATAAGTGGAAGAAAATGGATGGAAGGAATGCAACCTACATATGAACTTGGCTTGGCTCTGGGCCTTAATGGCACTGACAGTTGATCTCAGTAATGCAGACATACCCATAGAGTATTCGCCTCAGTCCACCATCTCAGCTTACTGAGGAAATGTCGTCAATACGACCTTTCTCCAAGCTTTCTTTGATAGATGGCTTTGCAGTGGAAACATATTTCTCCCAATTAGAAGCACATTGTATAAACTGCAATACTGTATAAACAATATTGAATTTCATCCAAGAGTGGTCTATACAATTGTAAAGTAAAGAGGTCAAATGCTGGGAAAGCCTCCAGGGTTTGATGAAGTTTCTTCCATCAGAATCTATTTTAGTAGATACTTAATGAGATCCATGGAGGCTGGAGACACCGATAAAAATCCTTCCATGGACCAAACAGTTCACTTTATAAAATTTGAGATGATGCCATGCTTTTTGAGGTCAGGTATCAGTGAATGAATAACATACTACCACACAGGTTGGATGTAGGTGATAATGTGAAACTGAACTATTTCAAGATTTTGTGAGTTTTTTTTTTTATTATTATTTTGACAAATGTATTATTGTATGTTGCTTATAATCTGCCCGTCTATGACTGAACATTTATATTATTAGACAAAATTAATGGATGATGACTTTAATGTAACATATGTAACACTTGTGTATTCTACTTGTGAATATGTTACTGTTTTTTTTTTGTTAGTTTTTTGTTTTGAACAATTGACTTTAAACATTTACTTTAGGCAGTACTAAATGGATGATAATTTAATGTAACATATATAACACTTGTGGGCAAGGGAAGTGCACAACAGGTATCTTTATTTTTTAATAATTTTTTACAGCATATTTTAATAATCGCTTACCACCATTGTGTGGCCCATCTGTTTTCACAAAAACTCTATGAGCTTTATGTATATTTTTTACTGCAGCGCACATTGAACCCCGTATTTTTCTAGTACTTAATATCCATCCAAAGTTGTTAATTGATCTTTATCTGGAAAACAGATCATATCATATCTACTCGTCTCTTCCAGTTTTATCTGTAAGGCACTAAGTGGTTCAGAATTTTACCTTGGCAGCCATGGCCTATGACAGGTATGTGTCTATGTAAACCCTGCAAATATCTAATTATCATGAGAAAAACACCAAGTATTTTTCTGAGTTTTATTGGCTTCTGCCTGCTTGTCAGAATGTAGTTCCAGTGACACTGAGTGCAGATATGAAACTTTGTAATTTTTTTATTGTAAGAGGAATTTTAAGCAACAATTCAATGTACAGTCTCCACTGTGTGAGTTCATGTTGTCGATCTGTATTTGGTGTTATTGCTTGATAACTGCAGCACTTTTCCTTCCTGTTCATACTTTTTACATACTAGGATACTTATAATATTCACAGAAGTTGTAGAGAGTTCAGGAAAAGCTGCACAGACCTTTTTTGTTTACCCTGTTCTGTTGGTTTTAATCAGCTTCTCCCTGTTTGTGTGTATATGATACAATTATAGTTCGACCAGTCTGATTTTCCAACAGCTGCACGTCATAATGACTTTACAAACAGCTCTGTATCATCCTCTTCAATCCAATTATATATGGACTAAAAAAATGAAAGAAATATCTGCAAACACCTGAAGAGGGTTTGATCCACAAACCAGTAATGTGATGTATTAAAAGTGATGTTACATTTATAGTTGTGTTAATGATGCTTATGTGCAGTCATTTCTTCTGTAACAAGTACAATAACAACTACTACTGCTACTACTACTGATAATAATAATAATAATAATAATACAAGAATGCAGTGGTGATGGTATGGATGTTAATGTATTTTGTGAATTCAGTATGCAGCCCTTATTCAAAAACACATTTCTTCTAACAATGTTGCAGCTTGTCATGTAAGTAATCGAAATTCTCTGCAGAGGGAGAATGTCTCTGAATTGACTCTCCTAAGGTTTCACCTATTTTCTTATATGTCATTAGGGTTTTGTATTTCCTTGACAGAGATGTCGTTTTTCGGTTTCAACACTGTTATCATATAAATATGAAGACAATTTGAGGCCATTCATGCAATATGGTCACCCCTGTATATTTCCATCTGAAGGATAGTGGAGAGAGGGGTTAGTTGGC